>PVJS01028308.1:0-25571 GCA_004027185.1 Glis glis
GAAGGGGGAGGGCAAGAAAGAAGGGAATCAATGGAATTACTATCATAAATAACATGTACATGTGAAAATATACCAACATCATTCTTGGTACTTCATACGGGTGGGGGGAGGCGGGGGGGCACCAAGAGCTGTGTGCATATATGTTACCATCAAATAGATATTCATTGCAATGTAAGACTCCAATGCACCAATAAAAGCACGTTAAAATAAAAAAAATAAAAAAAAAAAAACTAATCCTGACTCCTGTACACCCTTCCCAGAGGACCCAACCCACTCAGGCATGGGCAGGAGGCTTTGTTTCTGCCTGGGAATCATCAGTGCACAGGAAGGAGCACCTTTCACCTGGGCACTGGACTGGGCCCTGCTCCACTCTCTCTGCTGTCCAGCAGAATCTTCATGATTTTTCAAAAGGCAGAATCACATCATCTACCAATAAGGAGAATTTGACTTCCTCTTTTCCTATTTTTTCCCATTATTTCTTTCTCTTGCCCAACTGCTTTGGCTAAAATTTCATGTCCTATATTGAATACCTATGGTGAGACTGGACACCAATGTACTGTTTCTGATTTTAGTGGAGTTTCAGAGTTTCCACATTCATTATCGTGTTAGACATGGGTTGATCATATATAATTTTATTATGTTGATATGTGATCATTATGTACCTAATATATTCAGGACTTTTATTATGACACATTGTTGATTTGTATCACAGACTTGTTCTGCTACTATGAAAATAATCATGTGATTTTTTCTTCAAATATATTTATTATAGCTATATAAAAGAATGAAGGGCAGCCATTTGTGATAACATAGAAGGAACAGGAAGACACTGGGTTAATTGAAATAAGCCAGATGCACAAAGGCAAGTATAACATGATCTTAATCATATGTGGAAGATATAACAGTTAATTTTATAGATGTTGAGCTAATAATTGAGGCTAGAAAAGGATAAGGAGGTTAGCAGGAGGGAGAGATGGGGAGAGGTAAGTCAAGGGTTTTAAGTTACAGTTAGGCAGGAGAAATAAATTCTGGTATCCTATTGCTCACTAGAGTCAAGGCAGAAATGAATAATGAACTATGTATTTCATAAAAGGAAGAAGAAAGAACTTGGAATATTTTAATCACAAAGAAAGCTTAAATATTAGAGGAGATAGACATGTTACACAAATTTAAATATTATAGAATGTATACGTGTATCAAAACATCACATGGCACTCTATTAATATTCACAATTATAACTGTAACATTAAAATTAAAATAAAATATGTGTAGAGATAAAAATCATATAACATAGGATTAACCATTTTAAAGTGATGAATCAGTGGGTTTTTAGGTACATTTAAGGTCATATGCAATCACTACCTTTTACTAGTTCCAAAACATCCCCATCATTGCAAACTAAAAGACATCATGTATTTCTCCAGATATTTCTTCAAATGTATTATTGTACATATTCAGCTAGGATAAGAATAAATATGATTTCTCACAGTAGTCATCCCATTTCTCCTATATCTTATAAACCATAGATACCTATAAAGTGACACAAACAAAATCAGTAAGCCTTTTGCAACTTAACCATCTCAAAAGAGAATACAAAGCAGACATAACCTTCTCAAGATCCAGACCACTTCCAACGGCAGTTTAAAGGCATATATATGAAGATAATGGCCTCCCCTAACCCTCAGTTCCCAAGAGAGGACAAAGATTAGTATATCAGCTGAAAGAGGGATCCAATCTATATCTCAGTTCAGTAGTATTCTTTGAGCTCCAAACGAGAAGTTGGGGACCAGCACATGCAAAATCAACATGTACATCCTGACAGGCAAAAAGTCAATCCAAAAACACTACACACATCAACACAAATAGAAATGCAACAGCTGTCCCTGAGAGGGAACAAATCAGTAAGGTCTAGACAACCAGAAACCAAATCATTAATGGGTTGGATTTAGAATGTTGCCCTAGCCCTCACGGAAACAAGGTAGCAATGTCAGAAGTCTGGGATTGGTTGTAATCTCAGTAGTGGATAAATCCATTACAATGGATTTGCCTGGGTAGTGACCTCAGCTGATAGGGTGTGGCTGGAACAATTGGATCCCTGGAGGGAGGATTGTCCATGAGGATTATGATCCCCTTGCTTGCTGTCTCTGCTTCCAGCCTCCATAACGTGAGGAGCAGAACCCTTGTGCGCTCCCTCTCTCTGCTTCCTTCACCTTGCCTGAGATCCAAATGACAGCCTCACATGGACTGAACTCAAAACTTCCAAGGAAAGTGTGAGCAAATAAATCCTGTGCCTCAAGTTGCATGGTCAGGTATTTGGGATTATAGCTATGAGAATATTGACTAAGACAAAATCCAAACAAATGTTTTTCTCTTACTACTGTGAATTTTCAAAGAAAGATGAGACTCTCTATTGAGAAACTTCCAGTCACATTGTTCCGGACCTCAGAAGAACTTTCGGCAGATGTTCTCAGCCCATCTGCACAGGAGAAAATGTGCATGTGAGAACCAGCAAATCTTAATGACATTCCCCCAATTCTGCCATGTATCTTTTTCCAAGAAAGGATAAACCTTGATCATTTAGCTTTCTTTACTCCTGGACAGAACCAGAAGGATGAGAAAGCAAATTCTTAGGGAGAGCCGGAGAGAGCCACAATAACTCACTGGAGAATTTCCCTCCATATACTGCAGCATTTGCCGCATGTCTCTCCTGCTCCTTGTGATGACAAAGTCACTGTTACAATGAGGTCTTCATAATGTACTTTACAAATTACTGAACAGCCATGACAACAAAATTGCATAGCTAAGCCTTTATGAAAGACGTCTATTGTTTTATTTCCAAAATTAAAAAGCTGTAGTTGATAATGCTGGAAACCAAACTTCAAAACCAATATTCGCCTCCTGATTACTAGGCATAATGCATATCTAAGTAATAGCTGGCATGTATCAAATGCTCACTATATGTTCTGTGGTCTGTCTCCTAAAAACTTCACACACGCACATCATCCAATTTCTTCAAACTTAAAATAGTTACCTGCATTGTCTCCATGTTTTACAGTGGACAAATCTGGAACACTAAGAACTAAGGTCCTAAATATTTCATGAATTCTTCAAGATTTTGAAGCTGATAAGTGTGTGTACCTAGTGGAGGAAGAAACTGGATCCCATGGACATGGTCATGACCCAACCCCAGTCACTGCATGGGCTGGCAATAGCTCCAGCTACCATTTCAGTGGAGCATCAGATTTGAACAAACTAAAACTACTTAAGCAAGGAGTTTATGCTTCCTGGAAGGCAACACTTTGAAACTGAGTAAAGGAGTACAAAAGGACAGACCCCTGGCCTGTAAGTGAACTCCACTCTGTAATACAGTCCTGGCTTCAGAGCTCCCCATGTGATCAGGCTGAAGTGAGGCTCTGTTGAGACCAACTCTTCAACCAGCTTTTCCCTCTTGACTCACCCAGCTCCCACCAACCCACTTCTCCTGGGAGTGCTCTCTCAGGAAACCATGTGCACCAGAATCAGTGCCTCGAGATCTGCTTTTAGGGACTATGACCTGAGATATTGACAAAGCTTCAGATAATCTCTATACACTGGCATTCACCTGGGGACATACAGGTGCTACAATTCAGCCCAAATTGGGCAGATCAAGCTGTGCAAATAGGCTCTGTATTCTCCTGGATCAAAGGCACTGATTACTCAGGACTTGGCCGAAGGCTGAGCTGGGGTTCAAAACCCACAAGCTCCAGTGGCAGGACCCAGGTTCTCTAGGTTTTCTAAAACAAAAGATATTTGTTGCCTTATTTGCTCCTCAACAATTACTAGTCAACATAGGTGATTCAAAATCTATTTTCCTGAACCACATGAGAGTACATTTTCAACCTGTTTGATAAGCCTTTATATTCCTACAAACAGAGATATTCCCCTACGTTACCATACTTCGATTATAAAAATAGAGACATTGAAACTTATACTATTCTGCCATTCATCCCATTGACATTACCTACCAGTAGTCACCATAATGTCCCTTGTAGTGGAAGGATCCAGCCCATGGGTTGTGTTGAGTTGTCTTCTCTCTTTAATCCTCTTAGGTCTCCCTCTTAGGGATGATTCTCAATTTGTCATTACCTTTCATGACCTTCATATTTTTTTTTTGTGGTACCGGGGATTGAATGCAGGGGCATTCTACCTCCGCGCTACGCCCCGGCCCTATTTTTTATACTTTATTTTGAAACCGTGTCTCACAATTGCAGAGGGCCTCACTAAGGGGGGGGGGGAGAGAGAGAGAGACAGAGACAGAGAGAGAGAGAGAGAGAGAGCTGAGGCGCGCAAGAGAGAGAGAAAGAGCTGAGGCTGGCCATGAACCCGGATCCTCCAGTCTCCGCCTCCCAAAGTACTGGGATTACAAGCATGTGCCACCATGCCCGGCAACCTTCATATTTTTTAAGACTAGATCCCAGTGGCATGCCTGTGTCCAGTTGTGATACATGCAATGGCTTTAGGAATGAATCATTCAGGTCAGGAAGGGAGGGGGCAGAAAAGGAAAAAAATATGCCCCTGTGCAGCTGCTGATTCCAGATTAAACTGATAAACACTTTCTTTAAGTTTTATGCCCAATCTATTCACAAATCAATCATCTTCTGTTCAATATTGATTATATTAGGACAGTAGGAAGTAGAAAATGGAATACAAAGAGGTATGTGAAAACATGATTCTGAGATAGGTGAGCTTTGTGGAGAAATAAAGAGAGAAGGCCCTTGTTAAATGGAGGCCCAGACTACCAGCATGGCCAGTTATTCTGTCTCTTTTGTTAGATTAACAAAACTGCAGGCACCTGCTTGTATCAGAATAAGTAGAACAAAAACTGATTTATGACTAGACTGCTTAACTAAGAAGACACACTCTAAATCCCAAATAACGAGTTATAGTTGTGGGATTTGATTTCCAAAGAAGCATCCCTGGAAACATGCATATTTCTTCCAGAAACAACCTATATATGTACAGAGAATTCAACCCTGGGCATGTCAATCCTCTTCTTTGAGAGGCAAGGAAAGCTTGTACCCTGCCTATGGGGTGTGTGTACATCTATGCCATTCTTTTTATTGTTTTCAGTGGATTGCAATCACTCATTATAATGAAGTTCTAGTGATAGGGACATACATGCACACAGTACTTGATGAGCTTCCCCCCAGCTCCCACTCCACTCCCTCCCCTTTCCTGTACCTGATATTGAGATTGGCATTGATAATTTTGTATATGTACATTGTGTCAAGTGTTTCCTTCATCAAATCTCCTTCTTCCCCCCACCCACCTGCCTTCATCTTCTATAGACTCCCTCCATCACTCTGTGCTATTCTTTAAGAAAACTTTGTTTGTACTTTGCTCCCAAAGAGTCCTAAAACATTTTTCAGTGGTGTAGATTAAAAACCCACCAAGTGGAATGTTGGTCTCATTGCCTCCTTGGGGAGACCTCTTACTAGGACCCCTGTCTGGTGATATTTCCTGTCTTCCAGAAAGGGCAAGGAAAATGAGAATCAATCAAAATTAATATCAAATTAAGCATAAAACTGGATTTTTACAAAAAGCTTGTACTGCAAAATTGCATAAGTAAACTATAAATATACTTTCCAATAAATGAAAAAAGTCAAAGTGGACTACCTCCCACCTATCTTAAGAATCATACTGGGAATATGAAACAGACCCCACAACCAGTGACTATGATAATCACCAATACTTTCTGGTTCTCTCTGATTCTCTATGATTCCCCTCAGTGTACAAAAAGACATCACATATTTTTGAAAAGAGATATTTATTTTTATTTTCATCATAGTTCTTATTACACAATACAACAAAGGAAACACTTGGTACAAATGTGACTGATGAAAATTACTGATGAAATTACTGAGAAAAGTTTAATCAGAGCTCAAAATGAATCCATGGTGCTCAGTGGGGGTGAATGGAAATAGTCCCAGAAAGAGAGATGATGAATCTCTATATCTGGCACTGATTTTCTCATTTCCTTTACATTACACAACAGGTCATGCTCTACAAGCACACTGATCAAGTGTGATAAACTAAGAGAATTACTAATCATTGATCAAGGGCCATAAATGAGGCCCACTTTTAGCTAAGTTTTATTCAAAAGTAAACAAAAGTATCTGGACTTCTGTGACACAGGCTGGGAGAAGAACAAAGCAGAAGTCCTTAGGGAAGATCAGGCTCCATTTATGGTCCCATCTCTCGACACAACCTTAAGAATAATTGGTTTTTCAGGTTGAAGAAGTGCTTGCCTGCTTAATTTCAGCGGAACCTACAACAATTGAACAAGCACATTGAAAGGCAGTAAATGAAGTGCCAACAACCACAGAAAGAAAGAAAGATACACTAAGAACATTAATGCTTTACATACACGAAAAGCCCACTTTGCCATCATGTGTCTGAGTTCCTGCTACCTATTCTCTAAGCTCTATCAAGAATGCACATGATGTACATACACAAATTTATCAGAGTCAATCACTATGCTGAGCATGAAAAGGAGGGAAGGGGGAGGGAATAGGGTGGGACTTGAGGGAGGGCTAAATGAGCAATTTGTGCATGCATGCTTCTGATACCCTGAGACTTATCAAAATGTATAACTATAATGCACCAATAAATGAATATATTTAAAAACAAATAAATAAAAAAAGAATAAATAGAGAAAACATTCATCCATCTCTTCACTCAGTAAATTATTTATTAATTACCTATTCTATAAGGCCCTAAGACAAAATTCTGTAGATTCTATGCTCCCTTTATTTAAATTGGAAATAAAATGATGAGTGTTAAAAATTGAAACCCAAGTTTTTAGGCATTATAGCAAACTGTTTTTTAAATACCACCTAAAGCTAATTTAAGGTTTCCTAAAACTTGCAAGGTCATCCTGACTAGCTACTATACATTTTAACTTATAAGCAGTCTTCACCTTCTGAAGTCTAATCAGTCCTTCCAGTTGATCCCATTCAGTTTAATGAAAGGAAAGGCCTCCAGGAAACATTATCTTTGTTTCCTTACATCTCTCCTTGCTTCAAAATTATAGTGTAAATGGAGAGCTATCCAGTTCTACCCAGCTTTGAATAATGCATGAGCCCATTCTCTTCAGTGTTGCATCAGGAACTCTGACAAAGTACTCTCCTAATCTAAGTAAAGAAAAGAGTAACTAATTGTCTGGTGGTTGAGGAGTACCAGCTTGTAGATGAGTAGGATCTTTCCATGGACTATGAACCCCATCCCTGGTGTGCCAGAGTCTGAATTTCTCTCAACTATGTCCCCTGTGTGTACACCTTACAAGACAGCTACACAGCTGCCCCAAAGACACAAATGAGATGATGAATTCCTCTACACCCCCCTCTTCCAGGCAAAAGCCTATTGAGGTAGCATAACATTCTCTAGTTTCATCCATTTTCCTGCAAATGACATTATGTTGTTCTTTTTTTTATGGCCAAAGACAAAATTCCGTTGGCTTGTGTTATTCTTCAATTTAAATTTAAATGAAAAAGAATAAGTTTTTAAAATTGAATCCAAATGTTTAGGCATTATGGAAAACTGTTTTTGAAGGACTATATGAAGTTAATTCAGGGTTTCTTATAACTTGGGTGAAACTAACTATTTTATATTGTAATTTTATAAGTAGTCCTCAACTTCTAAAGTGTCTAATCAACCCTCCTAATTGATCCCATGCAGTTTCATGATGGGAAAAGGCCTTTAGGAAGCATTATGCTTTGATTCCTTACATCTCCCCTTGGCTTAAAATTGTAGTACAAATGAGGAGCTTTGAGTCCTATGCCATTATGATTAATCTTTGAGCACCATTCTCTTCAGTGGTGGGTTGAAGCCTCCAACAGAGTACTCTTCTAATATCAGTAGAAGGAAGTATTACCGATTATCCTGAATATTGAGAAATGTGAGCTTGTAGAGTAGTAGGATCTTTATAGGGAATATCTACCCCAAACTGGTGTGCCAGAGGCCTATTTTTTCAATTATACCCATTGTGGATATACATTACAAGACAGCTACACAGCTGCTCCCAAAGACATAAAATATCTGATAACTACCTCTACCCTCCTCTTCTTCCAGGCAAAAGTCTATTGTCAAGGTGGGTTTGGATATTAAATGCACCAGTCCTGGAAATTAAATGTATTGGTCCTTGCTTCATGTGAATCAATGACCACTGCTCCTAAAGTTCTTCAGGGGAGATATTTCAACACTTTCTCTAAATTTACTACACTATTATTTTATAATTTCAAATGATGTACATTTGTTTTCCTTGTTGAAAAAACATACACACACAAATATAAATATACAAACAACATTTGCTAAACTTTTGAGTTAAATAGTTGAAAATTTGTATTAAAGAATTTTAAAATAACTGAAAATCACTCCTTAAACATCTCCTGAGGGCTTTCAATGCGCCTGCTCCGCTACACGTATCCATTGAGTGTTTATGGTTGGAATAAAATGAGGTTATATAGAAAAAACACAGAGAAATGTAAAGAAAACCTAGAGAAACAAAGTGGATAATTTATTGACAAAGTGTAACTTAGGTTGTGATAAGAGCCTGCAGTAATTAGTAACAGAGCAGAGGAGTGAATAGGCCCAGGAGCAGACTGGGAAGACTCCTCAGATGACTTTGGGTATTGAATTAGTAAATGAAGAATAAGAACAGAAAAGGAGAAAAGAGGGAAGAAATCTCACGTAGTTATTAGATTGTACAAGGCACCCTGTGCGTCTGGAGCAGAGCTCTGAAACTGGGAGGTCAAAGAGTCAGGATGGCTCAGAACAGTGGGAATTCTTCCTATTCAGCTGGATGAATTTGAAACAGTGACCTTGGATGTACATGAGAACTGATGTTAAAGGCACAGTCTAGGTGAGTTATTTTAGAATATCTGATGTGACCTGGACATCCTGAGTTTTTAAAGCTTTTTGGTCATTCTCATGTACAGCCGTGGGTCAAGAGCCACATTATGAGGTGTCTTTAGTAGGTCTTGTTAAGGAAAGCACCAGACCAACATCACAGTAGTGTGATCGTATTACCTTGTGATTGTGAGCAACATGTCCCATCTCCAGATGACTTCAAACTACATTTCAAACTTCATGCAATTTCAAGGAGACCATACATAATCTGTCATGCTAATCTTGGTTAACTCTAATTGTATTCTTTGCTGTTCTTTATACAGACACAGATTTAATTCTTTAGAAAGAAGCTGTAAATATGAGCCGTAAATCCATACCCAGATACTTTTTCTATAGAACTTATTATTAAAAGATGAATGAGCACATGCTTTTCTGCACATACACCCCTCAGATAAAAAAAGACCTCCCAATAATGCATGATTTCAGAAATATCAGTGTCTCACCTGAGTTTCTTTACAAGAATGGAAGGAGAAGTTCTGTAGTAATCTGACAAGAGCAAGTTTAATGTTGATGAGTGCAAATCTCATGCCAATACAGTTCCTGGGTCCAGTTCCAAAAGGCATGTATAGGTAAGGATTTATGCTGTCCTTGTTCTTCTTACTGAACCTGGTTCCACAATTGTAGAAGAAAACAAGTTAATAAACCTAAAAACAAGAACTACATGTTTGTGGGTCCCAAACCTCCTAAAAGGAGTATACAGGGTACTTTTGAGGGCTGGTCATTGAAATTCTACTGTAGTTATTTGGCTCTCAGAATTGTAACCTAAAGGTCTTTTCTGATCCTGTGTCACTGCATGAGCTTACAGTGTTATTGAGATGAAATGAATGAAAGTTGCACACACAGCTACAGTCACGTGATACTTGAAAAAGATGAACAGTTTGCAAAAAAACAGATTGTTTTAGCAAATGGTGCTGGGGAAAATGGATATATATGTAGGTGAATGAAACTAGACACCTATCTTTCACTCTGCACAAAAATGAATTCAAAAGAGATCAAAGACCTGGAATTTAGACCAGAAGCTTTGCAACTGCTATAAAACTATGTAGGGTCAATACTCCAAAATGTAGGTACAGGCAACGATTTCTTCAATAGGGCCTAAGACTCTGGAGATAAGAGCAAGATATAATAAATGAGATGGCATTAATTTAAAAAGCTTCTGTATAGTAAATAAAACAAGACTGTGGGGAGAGAATCTACATAAAGGGAAAAATCTTGGCCATCTACTCTTCCAACAGCACAATGATATCAGGAATATACAAAGAACTCAAAAGACTTAACTGACAAAAATGATCACCTGAAAATACAAAAGTAACTATTAGGAACTGGAAAACACATAGGGGGATTTAGAGGACAGAGAATAAAATGGAGGGGGGACATGATCAATACATGATTGAGGAATGTATGAAAATGTCACAGTGAAACACATTAATTTGTACAATTAATACATGTTAACTTTTTAAAGTAGAAATATGGGCTGGGTGCATTGTTGCACACAAGTAATTCTAGCTATTGTGAGACTGATTCAGGAGGATCACAAGTTTGAGGCCAGCCTGAACAATTTAGTGAGAACCTGTCTCAAAATAAAAAGTAAAAATAAAAAGACCTGGGGATACAGCTCAGTGGTAAAGTGCCCCTGTGGTTAATCACAAGTACCAAAAAAAGGTGGAATATGTATCTTTAATGCTGACATTTCATTCAAGATGGTGATATGTTTCCACATTGAAAGGCACATAGGAATTGGACTAAGGGGAAAAAAAATAGTTTCTTGCTTCCGTGGCACTTAAAGTCACATGATACCATAAGAACTTGTAAAAATGCATATATGTACTGAGAAAGGATCAGGAGAAAATCTATGTCACTATTAAAATTGTTTTTTTACTACCTTCATCTCCCCTCTCTTCTCAATTCCTACCTTTCTTTGTCATACTCCACTTCTTTCCTCTCCTTCTTCTCTTCCTTCTCCTCCTTTTTTCCTCTTTCTCTTTCTCTCCTCCTCCCATTTTCATCCTTATTCTTTCAGAAACTTTCTTTTCTTTCTCTCCCCTCCACAAAATGATTAAAGTCAGACAGTTTGCAAGGTCATATTATTGCTTTTCTACTGAATTATCATCACTGACTTTCTAGTTTATCTCCTCCACTGGGTTATTAATTATTGAATGTTTGGAACAGTGTTTTATCCAAATTTGATTCCTTGTTTTTGGATTATATGAATGAAAAAATATTGATTTGGAAAGGTGGTAAGAGCATTGAAATTATGTGATTTAAACAGTTCTTCTTTGAAGAACATTTTGAAATAATTACAACTGACATAAACTAGTATGGGATTAAGGGCAGAGTGTGGTGGTGTGTGGATGAGGCAGCTCAAGTGGGTGGATGGTAATTGGGGCAGTTAATGGGCACAAGAAGATATATTAAAGTATTCTATAGACTAGTGACACACATTATACTGAGTATTTGTCAAATATTCCATATAATAGATATTTTCAACACTTAGATTTCCAACTGCCTGATCCAGTTCCTAACACACCTAAACATTTACTATCTGGTTGATGAGTGAATGAATCACAGAGAAGAACAGTGAGTGGTCTCTGAGTTTATGATTGTGAAGCTACAGGAGGTAGAAGTGCTGAACTTAGGGGATACACAGAAGACCTGTGGCCAGAAAGCAGAGGAATCAGTCAACTCTGGTGGACTCTTTCAAAAACTAATAGGTATAGAGTCAATGTTGACAGTAGGGACACCATGGCCGTCAGGACAAGTCTTCACCATTGGGAAGTATATACTTAGAGGCCAAGAGAAATCTAGAGCTCAGGCCAGTTGACATGCCAGCCAGTGCCTTAAATACTCCATTCTTGATTTTATTTACCAATACAATAATAAGAAAACATTAACTATCCGCAGAGTTCCAAATGTGCCCAAAGCCCAACTTTGACTCCAAATTCCTAAAAGTGCATTCTCAAGTCATCTCCAAGGGGGAATATCTCAGATGTCTAGAGACCAGACATCTTTAGAAGAAACACCAACCAAGAGAGTGTGAGGGAGCTGGCCCACGACTGCTAGCAGCCAGGGACAGGACCCAGAAGACCTCTGCTCTCCTTGTCCTTACTGAGGCTGCCTGGACCTTTAGGGAGGAGGACCTCTCAGGCTGTCAGCCTATACTGTTACAATCACACTAGAGGAACCAGAAACCAATCTTTAATAAAATGGTGGATGGAAATGTTTCCTAAAGCTGTTGGTAAATTCAGAGAGTGAAGGGAACTGTACAGAAAACCTGAAAGGAGTAAAAATCCTATGCACATGAAATATGATAGTGTTTAGTAAATTATGAAAGATGTATAGTCACCAATATATATGAATGTGTGTGTATCATGAAATCGTGAATAATTTACAGTTTACTGTAAGCAAATTAAGCATGAGATTAAAATACAAGTAACATATCATATCATACCAGTTTTTAAATATACATAGGCACAGAAATATATTTGATACACTAAGCTATACCCCAGCCTTATATCACATAATGAAAGAGGTTTATCTTAAGGTCTTGGGACTATAGATTGGCATATGTCTCTTTTTTCTGATGTAAAATTTGTGCAGTTTCAACAATTCTCAATTTGTACTAAAAGAAAAATTGTAAAAACAAAAAGGCAGCCAGGCATGGTGATGTATGCCTATAATCCCAGCCCTTGGGAGAATGAGAAAGAAGGATTTCAGGTTCAAAGTCAGTCTCAGTAACCTAGTGAGACCCTGTTTCAAAACTAAAATTAAAAAATTAAAACAGCTGGGGTGCAACTCAGAAGTAGAATGTCCCTGGGTTCAAAACGCTTTACCAAAACAAAACAAAACAAAACAAAACAACAACAACAACAAAAACGAATGCAAACAAATGTACAATCAGATTTATGTCATCTCCAGTAAGAAATAACATAACATTCTTGACCAGCCTGGTTCAGGGTGGGTCACCTCTCCCAGGGTCCCTGTACCTTTCAGGACGGAACTCCTCAGGCTCTGGCCAGTACTTTGGGTCATTTTGAAGAGCATAGACAGGCACCATCACCCAAGTCCCTTTGGGAATGAATACCCCATTGAGTTCCACATCTTTCTTACAGACTCTCTCAAGTCTATTAGCAATTGGATATATTCTGAGAGTTTCATTCACCACCATGTCCAGATACTCCATGCCGACCAGTGTGTCATAGCTGGGTAGTGCCTGAAAAGAAAGAAACAGAGTTTAATTAATAGAGATTCAGATTTTGCTTTTAATTCAGACTAGGCAGTACCACAGAAATGTTAGGAATTCCAAAGAATAGCTCATGTTGGTTAAAGACCTAAGCATTTAAAAAGCATTTTAATAGTTATTTGATAGTTTGATAGTTATATGCCATGCCCTTTGATTTGCTTGCTGTGTGGAGTCCTACCCTGGGGCCTTAAATCCTCAGCACTGCCATGGATTGCTTTTTTCCATCTCAGGTGAACAAACAGGACAGACTATGATTATTACTCAAGTGAAAAATGCCAAAATCCTTGTCACCTGTTAAAAGAGATGCCACACATCTATACCAAGGAAATTTAATATGGAAAAGAATAAGTCCCCTCTTCTACATAAGGCTTTTTGCTTGACAATTCCTGCTTGGTAACTCCTTTGATAGTATACTTAAACCTAGGGAAAGCACTATACTAAATTGACACTCTATAAATAATTTGATAAGAAATTAGTCCCTGTATAAATCAGTATAAAAGAAGGTTATAATTGGATGCCACCGGGATACATAAATTCATTTTTAGTGAAAATTCTAAAGAGGACAGGGAGCTGCATTCATTCCCACCCTCTGTTGCAGGGCCAGTCTCCTGGTTTATGCTTCAGGACTTCACTGTGAGCTCTAAAGAAGATGCTTTGTGTCTACTTCATTGCTAAACCAGCCACACCAGCCCCAGTGGCCAGGTGTCTTCACACCCCACAGACTCCCAGGTTAGGCTGAGATCTGTATACACAAGGGGAAATATATGACTATCCTTTAGTGTGACATTCAGGAGAACATAATGTAGAGCTTGAGTCAACATAAGGAGCAAGGCATTTTCCTTCTTTACTGTTAGGTCTGTGACTGAAGTGTGGGGACTGGTGAGGCAGAGTGGAGTCAGCCTGCCTGGCTGGGACAAGCCCTGCCTCACTCAGCAGACAGCCAGACCAGAGTTCCTGCAGCAATTTCAGTAGAGATAAGTATCCAGACACTCAATCAAGAATGTTCATTTTTACATGCCATAGAAGATTTGTGGATAATTCTTTGTATTATTTTGCTAATGGCTAATGAAAATATCAGGGCCAGTACCACATTACAAAGATCTCCAATTTCTGTGAATAGCATTTATTTCTATGCCCCTTTCTTCAGACACTTAATAAATAGCACTGGTGAAAAAACTCGATCCTGGTTCCACTTGCAAAAGTTCTTTCAAATGATGAGGATGCATTCTTGTTATGGCTTCACCTCTGCCCTCCCTCTCCAGGTGCCAGCCACCCACCTTATTGGGCAAAGCTGCATCAATCTCCTGCTGCAGTTTCTTCTGGACATCAGGGTGAGTGGCCAGAGCATACATAATGAAGTTAAGAGCGCTGCTTGTGGTCTCATAGCCAGCAAAAATAAAGATGATTGATTGGGCCATGATCTCCAGATCACTGAGAGCTAAAGGAAAGAAATTATTTCAAAGAACAAACAGATCAGTGTAGAACATCACAGTTTAGATGAAGGGAAATTCAAATGAAGCTCTAATATACCCAAGGAAAAACATGGAAAAGCAATTCCATCATAGGGAGTGTTTTCACTCTGATTTATATCTTACAGAGACAGGAAACAGCAAAATAATTTTAGTCCCATTCGTCCCATGGTCTGCACAACTCTTGGCCATCTGTTCCTTCTCCTGCAGTACTCACTAGCACCACAGCTGGGTAATATCAAGAGATAATACTGCTGTCTAATATATGCCATATTATCAGTATACCCCTTGAATATTCATAAAACTCCCTTAGCTATAAGGAAAATATGGGGTGGCTGAGTCACTCAGGAAATTGTAAAATTATTCTATCTAAAACATAACTTGAAAATTGTTAAGAGTTTATCATATTAAGGCTTCTTTGTGTGGGAAATTAAAGAATTATCCATCTGAACGTTTTTGAAGAAACTTAGGGAACAATATTGGACTACAAAGAGATGTATAGATAGATGGATAGAAGCAGATGTAGAGAAACATGTATTCACAGTGCTATACCAAAATCAGCATCTCTGCTCAAGAACCCATTGAAAATGGTTGGGACATTTATATGGTGATAAACCATTGGGGGTATGAAATACACATTAATGAAGCTGTTGTGTTTATAACATGCAACCATGTGTCTTTCTGCAATTTGGCAGAATTTCTCCTCTGCATGGATAACCTCCTTCACATTTCCAGAACAACCCCTCCCTCTGAGCTTATCCACCAGTAGACCATGGAACATCCTTGGGTACCTTTATGGGGCTCTGTGTCTTTGAAATTCTGGGAGTTCAGCATCAGCTGAAGAAAATCCACTCGTTGCTGGAAACAGAAGGAGAAATTTCAAAGAAAGATGGTCACTAAAGAGGTCAGAAGTAAATCCGCCTTGCAGAACCTAAACACATGAGAATGTGACTCCTTTAAGGCCAGAATTTTGGCTGGGCTTGCCTGAGTAGTGCACTAGTCAACCAAAAAATCCATCTACAATCTTTGGAAAGCAAGATGTTTCCTGAGTGAAAACCAGCTGTGGTGTCCAACAGTTTTGGGTTTTGCTCTCCCTCTTCCTGAGATTCGCTGGCTTCTGAACACAGCCTCCTTGCCAGAGAGTGGCTGGCTCTTTTTCCTGTCACACCTGCTGGCTCAGGAAGAGGGCCAGATTTTAATCCTATCTGATCTCCTGCCTTAAGGAATGGCCCCATGGATATACTTGCTGCCATTTCCAGAGATCGTTACCAGGGTTTTTGTTTTGTTTTGTTTTTGTGAGCATCTTGAGACACTCCAAGCTCACAGAACACTTCAACATTCTCAGAGAACCTAGAGTAGCCATCCTGACTCTCAGACCTGCAGACATCATTCTTTGCCAATATAAAACCTGGAGACATTATAGTACCAGTACAGATGTTGTTTAAAAAGTAATATCATCTCTGAATAAATTTTTGAAGGAAAAATGTAGAAATATTTGTATTTCAACAATACTAAGCCAGGCGTGGTGGTGCACACTTGTAATTCCAGTACTTTGGGAGGCGGAGACCGGAGGATCCAGGTTCGCGGCCAGCCTCAGCTCTCTCTCTCTCTCTCCCTGTCTCTCTCTCTCTCTCTACTTAGTGAGGCCCTCCGCAGCTTCGTGAGACCCGGTCTCAAAATAAAGTATAAAACATAGGGCCGGGGGCGTAGCGCGGAGGTAGAATGCCCCTGCGTTCAATCCCTGGTACCGCAAAAAAAAAAATACTAAAGCCGTAACATACTAATTTTCATTCTTATTGCTAAATATTAAACTCTGTGTATCAGATTTCTTCTCATATCAATTTTCCCAAAGATGAACCTCTTCACTGCTCAATATAAATGCCCTCCTGCTCAAACCTAGAGTTCTCAATCAACTTTTAACAAAATAAAGATAAAAGTACACAAATTATATGTGAGCCCAATACATTATCAAAAAGTAAACATACTCGTGTTGGCCACACAACCACATTTTACCTTCTGGTTAACATCAAGACGATTTTCTTTCATCTTTTTCACAAATTCCTTGAAAAATTTTGTAGAATCACTTGGAAAAATGAGAATATTTAACATCTCAAATACTGGAGTAAGGAATGGAAAGAGAGCTACAGAGGAAAAAAAAATAAGCATTAAGCAAATGCAAAATTTACCTGGAGAAATTACACTTTTCTGAAACAATGGGAAGAGTAAAACCATCAGGGTTCTCAACCAGGAGCCATTCCTTCTGTGGCCTTTGCTTGGGCTCTAGGCCACTGGCTGAGCAAAGGAGGTCCAGATACAGTGCCACCAGCAGAGAAGTGAGGTCAGCAGCACCCTCTGTGCTTTGGAGTGACCAAAAGAGCAGTATTCAATTCCCTAACCTCTTACCCTTTACTGAAGGGACTAGACTCTTGAATAAAAACTATTGTCTTTTGACTATAGTCTGGTGCTATAAATTACTGTGCTGCTAAAAAAGACTGTCAGTAAAGAACAGATACAGCAAATGCTCCTCAACTACCAAGGAATGAAGCCAGAAATCAAGCACAGAAGGAAAATTGGGAAACTCACAAATATAAGGAAATTAATTGATGCATTCAAGAATAACCAAAGGATCACAGAAGGACTCAAAAGACCAATTAGAAATTCTGTTCTGATGAGTAAGAGTGAACACACAATACAACAAATTTGTGAGAAGAAGAAGCAGTGATCAAAGGGAAATCCATAGCTACTCATTTCTTGAATCACAAGTAAATAAGTAAACTTTACAGCACAAATTACTAAAAAACAGAGCAAACTAAACTTAATGCAATGAGAAGAAAGTATTATAGAATCAAATAGAAATTAATAAAATAGACAATGAAAATAATATAGAAAAGCAATAAAGCACAGCAGGATATATGAAACATCAAAAACAAGCAAAGCCTGTAGTTTCACCAAGGGAAAAAAAAAACATGATTCAAATTATAAGCAACTGAAATTAAAGAGGGGAAACTAGTTCTGAAATTCAAAACACAGAATAAATTTAGAAGTAACTCTATTAAAAACTATCATTAAAATAAGTGTAATATTTAGATATTTAGAAGAAAGGACAAATCCACAGAAACACATATCATACAAGTGACTCAAAATGAAATAGAAAATATGAATAAATCTGCAATATATACAGACAGTGATTTGGTAATTGAGAATCATTCATGAGGAAAAGGAAAAGAAAGTTCAGTTCCAGAAGGCTTCAATGCTGAATTTTACCAAATATTTAAAGAACAGCTAATACCAATTCTTAACAAACACTTTCAAATTTATAAAGGTAGTAAACACTTTCAAATTCATTCTATAGGTCCAGTATTGCCATGATTCTAAAACCAGATGAACATATCATGAAAAAGAAAACTATAGACAAATATGTATTATAAATGTGGATGGATAAATCCTCAACAAACACTAAGAAACAGAATTCTGCAACATATAAAAGGAATTATATGCCAGAAGCATATCATTCACAGGGTTCACCCCTGTGACAAAGGAGTATGCAATACAGCATATAAATCAAACAAAAAAAAAATACCAAACAAGAACTGGAAAAGACACAGAAAAAAGCATTTGACAAAACTTCAATGCCTTCTTCTCATCAAAATTCTCAACAAACTTGGAATAGAAGGGGATTCACTCAACCTGATGAAAGGCATCTATGAAAACCAGGATAAAGCAGAATACTTCATAGAGCAAACCTTTCCCCATAAGATTGGGGAGAAAACATAACTCTCTCACCACTTCTATTATTTACTGGAATTAAAAAACAAGTTCAGCTATGTTTCAAGATGCAACATCAGAACCCCAAATTAATTGTATTTCAGTACAAGCAAAGAACAATCCCAAATTTCAATTAACAACAAAATTCTATTTAGAATATGAAAAACATAAAATAAATAAGAACAAATTTAACTAAACTGGAAGTCTTATATTCTGGAGATTGCAGTTCATTGGTGAAATGAGATAAAGAAGATTTAAATAAGTGAAAAAGGGCCAGGCGTGGTGGCACACACTTGTAATCCCAGTACTTTGGGAGGCGGAAACCGGAGGATCCGGGTTCGCGGCCAACCTCAGCGCGCATGCGCTCACGTGCGATCTCTCTCTCTCTCTTTCTCTCTCTCTCCTCTCTCCTCTCTCCTCTCTCCTCTCTCTCTCTCTCTGTCTCTCTCTGTCTACCTAGTGAGGCCCTCCGCAACTTCGTGAGACCTGGTTTCAAAAATAAAGCATAAAAAAATAGGGCCGGGGGCGTAGCGCGGAGGTAGAACGCCCCTGCGTTCAATCCCTGGTACCGCAAAAAAAAAAAAAAATAAAAAAATAAATAAATAAATAAATAAATAAATAAGTGAAAAGGTATTTTATGTTCACATTTAAGAAAAAATAATATTGTTAAAATAGCAATACTCCTCAAATTTAATAAATTGATTGATTTTACACATTCTGTATCATAGTCAACCCTGGCTACTTTGGGGAAATTCACAACTTGATTTCAAACTTCACATGAAATTTCAAAGGACTCACAGTATCCCAAAGAACCTGGAAAAGAAAAACCAATTATAAGATTCATTCTTCTTGATTTCAAAATGTGTGTAACAAGGCTACAATAATCAAGAATATGCAATACTGGTATAAAGACAGACCAAAGGAATACAATTTAGAGCCCAGAAAAAAATCCATGTGTCTATGGTCTACTGAATTTTGACAAAGGTACCATGAACACTGAATGGGGAAAAATAGACTTTTCAACAAATGATGCTAGACTAACTGGTTAACCACATGGAAAAGAATAAAAAGGTACTCAAACTTCATCAAAGACAAAGACATAAGATCTACAACTACCCTGCTTTTAGTAGAAAACCAATTGGGTGAATATTCATAATTTCAGCTTTGGCAATGGAGTCTCAAAGTTTAAACCACAGCACAAGTAATGAAAGGAAAATACATAAATTTCATATCATACAAATTAAAAATTTTGTACTACAGTGGACACTATCAAGAAAGTGAAAAGACAAATAGAGAATAGTAGAAAAAATTTCAAATTCTACCAAAGGAATTGATCTCAGAAAATATGAAGAAATCTTATAACCCAATAACAAAATCAAACAATTCAGCTATATATTAGCAAAGGAATGAAAAACATTTATCTAAAGAAGATGTTAAAATTGCCAGCATTGCACAATATCATTAGTGCTAAGGAAATACAAATCAAATTGATGAAGTATAGAAAAGATAGAAATATTGGCTAGAAAGGAGACATTGGGAAAATAGAGATTTAAAATTTTGAAAGTTCACAATCTAACTCCACCCTATAGGGTGTATTCAGTCAGGCAGAAGCCTTAATGAGTCTACACCCCTAATCTCAATGGCTCCTCTCCACACCAGAGATGCTTAATGTAAATAGGGTGGGTGAGGAAGACAAAGGTCAGACCCCACTGCCTATCTGTTGCCAGGGAAACTGAGGACTAAGAGGAAGTCCTACCCTGCACTGTGCAACCCTACCTACCTTGTCCTATAAAAGAATTGCGAAAACATGTGGACTCTCTCTTGCTTGCTTGGATGGATGGATGTGCAAAGAGAGACTCTCTCTCCCCTTCTTGAGATGACCCCAAACCTGTATCCCCACCTTTATTGAATTAATCAAACCTTTGCCTATTTCTGATGGCATGTGTTGAAATTCTTATTCATCATGGAGGCCAAGGACCCCTCAGAATTACTGTGTCTCCCCATGACAAAACCACACTGTTATAGGATTTCCTTCTCAATAGGAGAGCTATAATCAAATCATGTGGAAAAGAGGTGTAGTACTGAATGAGGAAAAATAGGAACACTCATGCATTCCTGGTGGGAAAATAAAATGCCACAGCTATTTTAGGAAACATTTTATCAGTTCCTTAATGTATTAAACACATAAATATTTATAACTCAGCAATTCCACCAATAAAAATATATATTCAGAAAAATTGAAAACACATATTCAAACAAAATATTGGACACAAATTCATGACATCACTATTCACAATAAACGAATGTGGAAATAATATAAATATCTACCCACTGATGAATGGATATACAAAATGCATTATAACAGTATCTTAATTGTTCATAGAAATAACATAATGATACATGTTTTATTTGAAAACATAGTTCTAAATGAAAGAAGCCAGTCACAGAAGACCATACCCTCTCATTCCATTTATATGAAGTGCCCAGAATAGGCACATCCATGAAACAGAAAGTAAACTAGTGGTTGTTTAGGGCAAGAGGGTTGGGGTTAAAAGTAAAAAGCCACAAGTTTTCTCAGTGGAGAAAAATATTCTATAATTAAGAAGAGTGATGGTTGCCCAACTCTTGGAATGTACTAAAAATACTAATTTGTATATTTTAAGTGGGTGAATTATAGAGCATGTGGAATTATATCTCTATAAAGTTATTTTTCAAGGGAGGCAAAGAGGGAGGAAGAAGAAATAGTTTACCTACCTACTGAGAGAAGCAATGGATCAAAAGAATCAAATTTGAGGAGCTTCTTTGCTTTTTCCACAAAGGGATCATGCGGGTTGTTGAGGGAATCGACGTTCACTCCAAAAGATGTGGCAGTGATCACATCCATGCTGTATGCCCCAAAGATGCTGAGTAGAGAAAGACATGCAAAATTAAAATTTGCACTCCTTCCAATCCTTGTGTTACACATGAAGCAAGAAGTGAGAATAAATTCATATGACCACGCAGACCCTTGCACTGTCAGACCTATCTGCTGGTCCATGTGATGAGCCTAGGCTCCCATCATACTCACTCATGAACTCTTTATCACATTAAAAAGACACAGCTTCCCTTCTGCTGGGGGTGATGGGGATTCACCTCTGGATTCACTCAAGGAGCAAAATCACAGTGACATAGAGACTCATAATCAGACTAATGACAGCAGTCTGAGTGGAATGTGGACATTAATAGAAGTGTAAGCACTGAGCATCAGCAAGATAAAGGTGGAGTAATTGACCCTCCTTAGGGGACTCAATGAAAGTGACCTTGATCTAGGTCTTGCCTAAGCACAGTCTCTGCCCAGAACTGATTCCTCCTCAGTACATTATGCAACACCAGCATCCTCTTCTGAGTATCAGGAGCACCATCCCTATTTCTCCACACTCCCTGGTATAGCTCCTGAGAGAGCTGCTGCTCCCCACCTCCAAGGATCCAAAGTTGCCCTAAGGGCAGAGTCATTACTGTACCATGTAAGGACTAAGAACTTTCCCATTAAGACGAATAATAAATCAGACAAGGATTAAAAAATGACAGAATAGAGGAAGGCAGAACATTCCAGCTGTTCCTTGACTTGGAATTGAACCAGCATGAAAGCTACTTCTTGGCAAGAGAAGAAAGGCAGTCTAAACTCAGCAGAAGAAAGGCAGTTGGAACTTAACTGAATCAGAAGATTCACGAAGAGCAGATGTCTGAAAAGAGCTCCTTGTATCTCATCTGGTGAGTGAGGAGTGGAGGTGGGAGACATCTGACAAGCTCATGCTGGAGATAGTGTCTAGCCTATGCTGTCTAAGCCTGCACTTGCCCAAAGGCATAGTGTGTAACAGGCAGATAATAACTGAAACAGACACAGAGAAGATTGCAATCAAGGGGTTTAGGTTAAGAATTACTGGGGTGTGTAACACATTTTTCCTCTAATTTCACTGGTCTGCATCACCAGCTGAAGAGGGTCTAGGAAACTGAACAGTTGTACATGTCTAAATTTGGAATCTATACAATGGAAAGTCATATTCAAAGGCAAGGAAATCTCCAGGTCCTGTACAGATTCCTTCCATCAAGGGCAGTTGGTGCCCCTACCCTTTGAGTGGAATCCTTAGCAGGTCCTGTGATCCAGACACCCAACAGAGGTCAACATCTGCTTGGCCATCAAAGTGTGTCAATAGAATCTAGCCAATGTGGAAACCAGTTTCAAAGCTCTAATCAAACCTAGACCCCTAATGCAAGTCAATTAGTATAATTCATCACATGAATGTAACCAATGGCAAAAACCAAATGATCATCTCAATGGGCTCAGAAAAGGCATTTGACAAAATCCAACACCCATTAATGATAAAAAAAACAGTGAAGATATTAGGGATAGAAGGGACTTACCATAATATTATAAAGGAAATATATGATAACCCAATACCAATATCATGAATGGGGGAAAATGAAATCATTTCCTCTAAAATTGGGAACAAGGGAAGAATGTCCACTATCACCACTCTTACTCAATATAGTTCTTGAAATCTTAGCCAGGACAATTTAGTGAGAGAAGAAAATGAAAGGGATCCAAATAGACAAAGACAAAGAGAAATTATCTGTCTTTGCAGATCACATGAGTCTAGACTTAGAAGATCCAAAACACTCAACCAGAAGAATTCTAGAGCTGAGGCACCAATTCAGCAAAGTAGCCAAATGCTAACTTAACTTAGGAAAATTAATAGCTTTTCTGTAAACAAAGCCACAGAAATAGAAATCCAGAAAAAATCACACTCACAATAGTCTCAAAAAAAAGTACTTAGGAATAAATTTAACCAAGAAGGTAAAAGACTTCCTCAATGAAAATTTAAAAACACTGAAGAAAGAAATTGAAGAAGAACTTAGAAAATGGAAAGATCTCCCATTTCTTGGTAAGGTATAATAAATATTGTCAAAATGGTCATACTACCAAAAGCAAGCTACAGATTCAATGCAATCCCTAATATAATACTAATGTCATTCTTCACCAAGCTAGACAAAAACATTCCCAAAATTCATATGAAAGAACAAAAAACCCAGAATAGCCAAAGAAATCCTGAGCAATAAAAAACGTACAGGAAGCATCACAGTACCTAATTTCAAATTATACTACAGAGATATAGTAACAAAAGTCACATGATCTTGGCACAAAAAAACAGTCACATAGACCAATGGAATGGAATAGAAGAGAAGAGGACAAATTCTCATACTTATAGTTAGTTGATTTTTTACAAAGGTGATTTAAGCATTATACTTTGTTTGAAAAGACTGCCTTTTCAACAAATGGTATTGGGAAAACTGGATATCCATATGAGAAATGAAAATGGGCCTGTATCTCTTGCCCTGCACAAAAGTCAACTCAAGAGGTTTCAAAAACGTAGAAATTAAATCAGAAACTCTCCAGCATATAGTCACTGGTAGAGACTTCCTCAACAAGAATTCTAAAACTCAAGAAATAAAATGAAGAATCAATAAATGGGATTCCATCAAATTAAAAAGTTTCTGTGTAGCAAAGTATACAATCAAGTGTCTAAAGAGAGAGCCAACAGATTGGGAGAAAATCTTTGCTAGCTACTCCTATGATAGAAAGCTATACTTAGGAAATAAAAAGTACTCAAAAATTAACACCAATAAATTAAAACGGGGCTATTGAAATGAATAAACACTTCTCAAAGGAAGAAATACAAATGGACCACAATATATGAAAAAATGTCCAACATCATTAGCAATCACGGAAATACAAATCAATAATACACTGAGGTTCCATCTAATCCCAACTAGAATGGCCATCATAAAGAATACAATAATATAATACAAACAATAATAAATGCTGGTGAGGTTGCATGGAAATAGGAACTGTTATACATTGTTGGTGGGATTATAAATTATTATAACCACTATGGCAATCAGTATGGAGGTTACTAAATAGACTAAGAATGGAACCACCATATGACATAGCCATTCCTCTCCTAGGTATCTTTCCAAAAGAACTGTAGTTAGAAAACTGTAGTGATACATGCAAATCCACATTTCTAGCAGCACAATTCTCAATAGCCAAATTATGGAACCAAGCTCGGGGTCACTCAACAAATGAATGAATAACAAAAATGTGGTATATACACACAATGTAATTTTACTCAGCCAAAAATAAGAACAAAATTATGTCATTTGCAGGAAAATGGATGGAACTGAAGAGGATTATACTAAGTGAGACCAGCCAGTCTCAGAAAGTTAAGGATCATATATTTTCTCTAATATGCAGAAGCTAGGAGGAAAATAGGAACCAAATGGGACTTTAGTCAAATATAGAGAGACCAGTAGAATAGTGGACAAGAATTGGAGAAGGGAATTGGGGAGGGGAACAATGAGGACTGAGGAAGAAAACAGTTGAAATAATGTTATGTCTGTAACAGACTTCACTACTAATCTCACTAAGATATATGGGGAGGGAGGAAAATGGAAAGGCTGGTATAGGAAGGGAAATATACCAAATGATGTGTGCATGTATGTTTCTATCATTTTGAATCTCTTTATTATGTATAATTAAACTATAGATAAAAGTATAAAAAAGAATAACAAATCAATCCAAAATGAATTTAGCAATTCCTGAGGTAAATGATAACATGTCCCAATCTGTCAAGGTCACTCTGAGTTTACACCTGTTGTTCCTGCATAATTAAAAATTTAAAATTTCCCCACTTACATAATTAATGATATTGACATTCTATCCTTACCCTTTCTATTGCCTTCTTTCTTTTGACTTTGGAGGAAGGATAATGTATGGAGATTCTAATATTGAGCATTCTGCTCACATCCTCATCAAAAGCATGAAGAGTTTTAAGTTGTTCCAAGTTCCACTTTGGAACTTTCCTGTCCTGTTACTCGTCTCTCACTATATACCAAGTACTTTCCCCTCCCACTATTCCCCAATCTCAACCACTCCCAATGTAGGTTTGAGAATGTTTCTCCTATCTAAAGTATGCATGTTGTCATCTAGAACATTCAATTTGAAAAGTAAACAGCTAAACTAATCTGGCTCCTGTAGAACAGGAAGTAGCACCTTCCCGCCACCCCCACTGCTCTGCCTACTCCTGGAGCCTCCCCTTCTTGGGTGGCTCATT
>PVJS01028309.1:0-25591 GCA_004027185.1 Glis glis
AGAGAGAGAGAGAGAGAGAGAGAGAGAGAGAGAGAGAGACAGGGAGAGAAAGAGAGAGAGAGAGAGAGAGCTGAGGCTGGCTGCGAACCCTGATCCTCCGGTCTCCGCCTCCCAAAGTACTGGGATTACAAGCATGCGCCACCACGCCCGGCTCAATCATTATTTTTTATTTTGAGATAGGTTTCACTAAATTATTCAGACTGACCTCAAATTTGTGACCCTCCTGTCTTAGCCTCCTAAGCAGTTGGGATTGAAGGCATGCACCACCAGGCCTGGCTTATTCATTCATTTTTTTATGAAGAACATTCTGTAGTATCTTTTCAAGAAAGAATACATGATAGCTAACTTTGGAAGGACTTTGGATTATGATAACGACATCATTTTATTTTCACAGTTGATTGACACTTTATCAGGGTATAGAATTTTAGACTTGAGATCATTTGTCCTAAGAAATTTAAAGGTATTATTCCATTACATTATAGTTTCCATTGTTGCTGTTGAGAAATCTGTTGCCATTCTTATTTCCAAACTGTCATATTTGCTTTTTCTTTTCCTTCTTTCATTCTGGATGCTTCTATTTCATCCTTTATGTTCTACAATTTTATCAGTATGTGCTTTAGTGTAGGAATTTGTAAATCCATTGTACTGGGTATTTGTGTGTGTGTGTGTGTGTGTGTGTGTGTGTGTGTGTGTGTTTGTGTGTGTTACTGAGGATTGAACCCAGAGACATTCTACTTCTGAGCTATACCCCCAGCCCTATTTTATTTTTTTATTTGGAAACAGGTCTTGCTAAGTTGCTGAAGCTGGCTTTGAACCTGCAATCCTCCTGTCTCAGCCTCCCAAGTACTGGGATTACAGGCATGAGTCACCATACCCAGCTTGTACTGGGTATTTAGTAGGCCCTTTCAATCTAGAAATCCATGCCCTTCATTTCTGGGGAATTTCTGGAATTATTATTATTATTATTATTTGTGGTACTGGGGATTGAGCCCAGGGCTGTTCTACATCCAAGCTACACCTCCAGCCCTTTTTATTTTTTTGTTTTGAAACAGGGTCTTAAAGTATAAAAAAAATAGGGCCGGGGGTGTAGCTCGGAGGTAAAATGCCCCTGGGTTCAATCCCTGGTACCACAAAAAAAAAAAAGAAAAAAAAGAAACAGGGTCTCACTAGGTTGCTGAGAGTCTTGTTACATTGCTACTGAGGCTGACCTCAAACCTGCAGTCCTCTTGTCTCAGTCTCCCAAGTACGGGGATTACAGGCATGCGCCACTACTCCCTGTGTGGAATTATTTTTTTAAATAATTACCTCAAATTTATCTTTTTGTATTCTTTTTATGAGATTCCTCCTTGTCAGATGTTTAAATGTTCTGCATTTATCCTCTAGTTTAAAATTTTTAACTTTTCTAGGTTTTATCTCTGTGGATATTTGTTGTATTTTTTCATGATTTTTCAACTTTATCTTGAACACCCATTGAATATTTCACTTCCAATATTATAGATTACATATATTATATATACACATATATTAATTTTATATTAATTATTTAAAAAATAATTTAAAATTATTTTTCTCTGAGGGTAACTTAAAAATACACCCTGTAAGCCGGGCGTGGTGGCGCACGCTTGTAATCCCAGTACTTTGGGAGGCGGAGACCGGAGGATCCGGGTTCGCGGCCAGCCTCAGCTCTCTCTCTGTCTCTCTCTCTCTCTCTCTCTCTCCTTAGTGAGGCCCTCCGCAACCTCGTGAGACCTGGTTTCAAAATAAAGCATAAAAAAAAAATAGGGCCGGGGGCGTAGTGCGGAGGTAGAACGCCCCTGCGTTCAATCCCCGGTACCGCAAAAAAAAAAAAAAAAAAAAAAAAATACACCCTGTACTGTTTCATGGATGTGAGTTTCTTTTACCTCTCTATGGTATTAATTATAGGATTTTTTAAAAGTCTTCTTCTCTTCCTTGAATTCTTTTTCTTATAGTATTTAATTCTGGTCTCTATCTTTCATGTTAGAAATTTGTTTTAAATCATTAGTGTCATTTCCTGTCCATTGATACACAAAAATAAGGCACTAAAAGATTGTTTGGAAGCTCTGTATTCATGTTTGGGACTTGTTGATTAGTGGACATCACTGAAGGGTAATCAGGGAGAGACACAGATGTCTTTGGGGAGATGCTGATTGTCAGTATCTATAGATCTTTTCCTCTGGAAAGGCCAGTTTCTTTGGAGTTTTCAGCTTGGAGGGTTGAGCAAATTCAGAAAGCTGCCAGCTTTCTGAAAATCAAGATGAGGGAGAAGGCAACCCCCAAATTTAACAAGCTTGTTTCAATATAACAATGATTTAACCATTTTTATTATTGAAAACCTCAAACATATAAAAAGAAGAGTACAATGAACCCAGCTCCAACAATTATTCATTTGTGATCAGTTTTATTCCATATATTCACACAATTAACTCCATCCCTCAGATTATTTTATAGAAAATCCAAGATATTATATCCTTTAATCTGTAAATATTTCAGTTTTGTTTCTAAAATAAAACGACTTTTAAAGAATCATATCACTAGCACATCGAAAAACTTCATAGTGTCCAATTAATGCAGTGCTTATATATTCCTGATTATTTCATAATTTCTCCTTTTCTTCTTTCTCTTCCTTTTCCTTTTCCTCCTCCTCCTTTTAGCTACTTACAAGATTATATTATATTATATTATATTCAAATATTATTCAAATATAATGCAACTAGTTGATATATCTTTTAAGTCTGTTTCAGTCTACCCATTTTTCCCTCTATCTGTTTATTGAAGAAGTCAGGTAATTTGCCCTCTAGATTCTAACAATTTGGAGTTTTTGAATTGCATCCTTATAGTTCCTCTGTCCATAGTGTTTTCTGTAAAATGATAGCTATATCTAGAGGCTTGATTAGATTCAGGTTAGATTTTTTTTGAAATACTACTTTATAGAGCTTCATTTTATTTTGTATTTTCATCACAAGGTACCTAATGTTCTATTATTTCTCTTTTTGCAAAATTAACAGCCATGGATGATCATTACTTAGCTCCATTATTTCATTAGGAGTTGCAAAGTAATGATATTCTAATTCTATCCATTTCTTCTTCATGTATTCACCGAAAAACTTTTATAAAAAGAAACTTCTCTGCTCACTTCGGCAGCACATATAGTAAAATTGGAACGATACAGAGAAGATTAGCATGGCCCCTGCGCAAGGATGACACGCAAATTAGTGAAGCATTCCATATTTTTTGTTAATAAATTACCTTCATGGGGAAAAAAAGAAACTTCTCCTCACCCACTCTTTGGTTATCCTGAGGTACAGTTTATATAAGAAAGAGAGTAGAAATACTTGATTCTTTTTCTTGTCAGTTTTCCCAATAATGAGTTGGTTTCCTAGCATCCTTCAAAGAAGATCAAGAAGCCAGGTGCAGTGGTGCACGCCTGTAATCTCAGTACTTGGGAGGACGAGACAGGAGGATCGCAAGTTTGAGGCCAGGCTCAGCAACTTTAGCAAGACCCTTAGCAACTTAGTGTGATTGTTTATAAATAAGAAATAAAAATGGCTGAAGGTGTAGCTTGGAGGTAGAATGCCCCTGTGTTCAATCCCCAGTACAAAAAAAAAAAAAAAGATCAGTAAGATTTTTCTTTTAAATATAATTATGTACTCAGAGATTTAAATATATTTGACAAATTTCCATTGTCTCATCTTTGGCTAATGAGAGCCTCTAATTGGTACAAAAATCCTTTGGACATGACCCTAATAAGTGTGTGTGTGTGTTACTGGAGATTGAACCCAGGATGTTTTACCTCTGAGATACGCCCCCAGCCATTTTTAATTTTGAAACAGGGTTTTGCTAAGTTGCTGAGAGTCTTACTAGGTTGCTGAGGTTGGCCTTGAACCTGTGATTCTCCTGTCTCAGCCTCCCATGTACTAGGATTACAGGTGTGCACCACCACACCAGGCTATGACCCTAATAGTTTTTGATAGCTTCCTTGCTTTCTGATATGACATTTCTGGAACCATTTTGTAGGCATATTTATTTTATTTTTATTTTTCTATTTTTTGGCACTAGAGGTTGAGCCCAGAGGCATTCTACTTCAAGCTACACCTCCAACCCTATTTTATTTTGAAACTGGTTCTCACTAAGTTGCAGAGGGCCTCGCTAAGTTGCTGAAGCTGGCCTTGAATATGTGGTCCTCCTGTTTCAGCCTCCCAAGTACTGGGATTACAGGTGTGCACCACTGTGCCCATCAGGTTTCCTATTTTAGACCTGTAATCTTCCATTTCCCCTAAAGACCCCTGCTTTCTTTTAGTACAAAGTAGTACTTAAAGACCACGATCTAGGAACTAGAGGTGCTTATTGATACTGAGTTTGTTAGTTTCTTGTTCTTTTCAGTGGGCAGACCATGAAATACATATTTTTAAGGATAAAATCCATCAAGAGCTATTACTGATACTTCCAAATCAAATTTGGAGCTATGGAGATTTTACTAATCTTCATTGATCTACCATCTGTTTGTTTGTTTCTCCCATACCCAAAGCCTCCAAGAACATTGATGTCATTTCTTATTTGCTTTATTAGTATATATCCCACTAGGGATGTATGTAGAGTCAATTATTGGATTTTAAATTACTTGAAATAGTTTCTCTCTATGTGGCTATGACATCAACTCAATATATAGTTAGGTTCATTTATTTTACTTTGCTTTTGGTTTTTTTAGAAATTACTTATTTACTTAATTTTATTGTGTCATATAAAGTATTTACATAGTTTTAAATTCAAATCTATAAAATAAGTTATACTCAGTGATATCTACTTTCTACCCTGTCCTCTCCACTTTGTTTCCTCCCTTCTCCAAAGGATGATCATTTAAAAAACATTTTTGTGTATCTTTCCATTTTCCGAATATAAGCTAATAAGTGTACATATTCATATTTCTCCTTTCCTTTAGATAAATGGTTGCCTATTATGTACATTTTTTCCAACCTTAATATTGACCTGTTAATAAAATGTATGTGTAGGAATATGTTACTTATTTATCTTGGGGCTCAACCTACTCCCTGATTTGTCTCTTACCGGTTTGTCACATACTTCTTTAAGCAAATATCCATTGCAAGGGCATGGATGTGCTTTAAAGGTGTATGGATCTGCCAGGCGTGGTGGCACATACTTTTTTTTCTTTTTTGCGGTACCGGGGATTGAACCCCGGGGCATTCTACCTCCGCGCTACACCCCTGGCCCTATTTTTTTTATACTTTATTTTGAAACCGGGTCTCACGAAGTTGCGGAGGGCCTCACTAAGTAGAGAGAGAGAGAGAGAGAGAGAGACAGGGAGAGAGAGAGAGAGATCTGAGGCTGGCCGCGAACCCAGATCCTCTGGTCTCTGCCTCCCAAAGTACTGGGATTACAAGCGTGCGCCACCACGCCCGGCCACATACTTATAATCCTAGTACTTGGGAGGCTCAGACAGGAGGATCACAAGTTCGAGGCCAGCCTTGGCAACTTAGTGAGACTCTCAGCAACTTAGTGAGAGACTGTTTCAAAATAAAAAATAAAAAGGGCTAGGGGTGTAGCTCGGAGGTAGACTGCCCCTTGGCTTAATCTCCAGTACCAAAAAAAAAAAAAAAAGAATTTCAGCTTTAGCCCTTTCTTGATATGTGACTTTGGAAAAATATGTCAGTCTCTCTGGTCTCCTTATCTTCATCTGTAAAATGGAAATAATCAAGCCTTCTTCACAAGGTTATGTATTGTGGATGACTCAGGAAGAACACTCAGCATAGTGCTCAGCACATGTTAACGGTTGGATAAATGTGAGTTTTCAATGAGTTTTTTTTTTTCTTCTTCCTTCTCCTCTTCTTCCTCCTCCTTTTTTTTTTTTTTTTTTTTTTTTTTTGGTTGGTACTGGAGATTGAACCCAGGGGCATTCTGCCTCCAAGCTACACCTTCAGCCCTTTTTATTTTTTATTTTGAAACAGAGTCTTGCTAGCTGAGTGTGGTGGTACACACCTGTAATTCTAGTACTCAGGAGGCTGAGATAGGATCGCAGGTTTGCGGCCAGCCTCAGCCTCAGTGAGGCCTTCCACAACTTAGTGAGACCCTGGTTCCAATAAAAAATAAAATAGGGCTGGGGGTGTAACTCAGAGGCAGAATGCCCTGGGTTCAATCCACAATACCCAAATCAATCAATCAATTCCAGAAATAAACAAGGTCTTGCTAAGGGCCTCACTAAGTTGCTGACCCTGGCCTTGAACCTGTAATCCTCCTGGGTCAGCCTCCCAAGTACTGGGATTATAGGTGTGCACCACTATGTCCGGCTCTGGGGTTTCTTTCATATTCTGGTCAATGTGATGATTTTAAGGATTTTTACAAGTATTGAATGGGATTTTTTTCCCCTACCTTTCAGCTCCTGAAGGAGCAAATACCTCTCACGGCCACGTGAGCGATCAGAGCACTGAAGACAGTCAAGGATGCTCAGATACTATTTGGCAGTCAGAGTCATTTTGACTCAAGCCTTGGCCCCCTCATCCTGGCTAGCTCCACAGAGCTGTGTTCTGTCCTGAAAAGCCACCACCATGTCTCACCAATTTTCCTCCTTGGCTCAGCTCTTTCCTGTAGCATCCCTTCAGAAGCTGCTTCCAGGCTTCTGCTGCATCCCGAGGAAGCTTCTTTTCAAGCTTTCAAAGGTCTCTCTCCATTCTCAGGGTCCTGGGGCTTAGGTTAAGGGCTCCACCTTCTTCCCTTCCACTGTCTTCGAGGCATTATTATCGTGTGACATCATCATCATACTCTACCGTTGTGTCATTGCATCAGTAATGACAGTACACTATTACTGTGTTAACATCATTACACTGTTGGGTTGTCATTTTGTTGTTGGGTTCTTTACCTCCTTACTATCATTTCAGCACCACAGTGTCATGATTACCTGGTTACTTTATTACAGCCTTATATTGTTAACTCATGGCACATTGACCCATCATTTCCTAGTTGATATTTAGTAAATTGTCATATAGTTATCTTGTTTCTGGTCTATATCATTACAGCCCTGCTCTATCACTTTTACCTTTATGGTGACACATCTTTACTATATTATTATAATTTTTTGCTTCAGTATTCTACGGTTACTTTGATATAGAATTACATGGGCTCATTCAAACTGGAAAGCAAATTTAGAGGGTAGGAGATGGGGCAGGAGGGTATCTCTCTCAATTTTATTTCCTTTTTTGGGGGGGCACTGGGGATTGAACTCCCTGGGTGTTCTAACTCCAAGCCACATCCGCAGCCCTATTTTATTTTTATTTTCAAACACGGTCTCGCTAAGTTGTGGAGGGTCTTGCTAAGTTACTGAGGCTGTCCTTGAACCTGTGATCCTCCTGTCTCAGCCTCCCAAGTACTGGGATTACAGATGTGTTCTGCCATGCCTGGTTCTCTCCTAATTTTATATTCCAAGGCCAATTCACTGCTCTTGGCTACTTCCCTGTAATTCTGTCTATAGGACATCATGCCCAGGCATGTATACTCAACATGCAGAACCTGCTCATCATTTCTAGCTCCAAGTTCAGCTTCTCTTCTTACCTCTGCTGAAGGTCTCACCAGCCATGTGGCCTCTTGGAACACAACCATTGGAGGCAGTCAGCTTTGCCCTCTCTCTTTCCCTAACCTTCATATGGGTGACTAAGTCCAGATATGGCACCTCAGTGAGGCTATGTCTAGGCTTTCTTGGGCACAGATACTTGGAGATGGAGCCCACCCAGCTTATTGCAAACTTCTCTGTCTCTCAAGGGAGACATCTCCATCACAAACCTTCCTTCCACATATCAACCTCAATCTCTTTCTCTCTCATTTCCCTCTCACTCTGTCTCTCTCCTCCTTCTTCATGATTGTACTACTCTCCTAATAGTCTCCCTGTCTTCACTTTCCCTACAGCCATCCTGTCTAGCAGCCAGAATTAACTTTGCAAATAACACTTTGCATCTGGCCATCCTTAGAAGCAGTTTATGATACCTTCCCCCTAATTAAGCACAGGAAAAAGGCCAAACTCAGCTTGGCCTTCATTCCCCTTTACAAATTGGTCTCCCTCTCCTTCACCCCTCTCATCTAGTCAGTATCCAAGTCTTGTCAGCTCAACCTCCAGTAACTCTGCCAAAGACAGTTTTGGAAATGTCCCTTTCCCTGTGTCCCACCCCCAACAGCCCTGGGTTTCAGCCCAGCACACGGCTCTGAGCAGAGCTTCCTTCTTCCAGACCCTGGGCTTTGCTCTTCTAGGAAGTCCCCCAGCTGTCCTCTCTGCCATCATAACCTCCAGCTCTTAGCAGTCTCTCTGTCATCTGAACTCACCCAGCCAAGCTGGTTTGGGTCAGTTTGATGGGCTCACAAGTTGACTGAGTATTCTCTGATCATTTCTCATCTCTCTGGTCACTCCAGCCTGTCTTGGGCTGTGAGCAGAGATGGGCCTCTGGGGAGCTTGGCCCTCAAGCCAGGCTAGGGGGAGAGCCAAGGCAGGGCTAGGCATTTACTCATCCATTTATTCATTCCACAAATATTTTCTGGTATCTGCTTAGTGCTAGGTTCTGAGAATAAAGACATGGACTCTATTCTCATGTAACTTAACATTTTGGTGGAAGGATAGACAAGACATCTATAAAAGCCCATCAAGGGGCCAAGGAAGGCTTCCTGGAGGGAGTGACATTTAATCTGAGATGGGAAGGATGACTAAGGGTTAGTTAAGTGAATGGTGGGGGTTACAAGGCAGAAGAAGTATTTCATGCTGTGAGAACATGGTGTGCAAAGGCCAAGAGGGACGGTCAGTGGGGCTAGAGCAGAGAGCACGGGGAAGCATGCTTGAGGCAAGGCTGGGCTGGTGGCTGGGACTGAAGCATTATGGCTCCTAACTCAGTTAAGAGCTTGGACCAGATCTGTTGCCGGCCCATAGTGGTCCACCAAAGAGCATTAAGCTGGAAGTTTCTGTGTGGCAGGGGTGGAGCATGGCAGGATGTTATCTCTATTTTCTTTTTTTTCGTGTGTGTGGTACTGGGGATGGAACCCAGGGGCATTCTACCTCTGAGCTGCACTCCCAGACCTATTTTATTCTTTTATTTTTAAACAGGGTCTCACTAAGTTGCGGAGGCCCTCACTAAGTTGCTGAGGCTGACCGTGAACCTGCAATCCTCTTGTCTCAGCCTCCCAAGTACTGGGATTACAAGTGTGTGCCACCACGCCCAGCTCAGTTATCTGTGTTTTCAAGGATAACACTAGCTACAAGCAAAAGCTTAAGCAAGGAGAGCAGGCAGAGCTGATGATGGCTCAGCTTGAGTGATGGAGAAAGCTAGAGGCAAGTGGACCAGATTTGTGGGAGGTTGGGAGGTTGAGCTCCCAAGATCTGGATTGTGATTGGATGAGAAGGAGAAGGCAGAATGATTGTGGGAATTCTGGCTTGAGCAATTGAGTGGATGATAGCGTCATTCCCTTAGATTAGGATCATCGGTGGATGGGACAACTGCGCCTTGGGTTCTGGTGTCACCCAAAAAGGCTGAGGGTAATGATGGGGTGTATAATGAGTTATGGGACTGAGCCCAGTTAAGGGGTAGAGGAAGTCTTCCCCATAGGGTTAGCCCATGGCAAGGCCAGGACTAAATGTGGTTGGGCCTTGAACTGGGATCTGAGGGGACCTGGAAGTTGGGGAAGCAGGAGGCCTGGAGACTTGGAAGTGGACTCAGGGTGGCCCAAGGCCTGGGTGACTCCAGCCTTCATTGGTGACAGACGGCTGGGCTAGGCTGGGCTGCCCTCTCCTCCTCTGATAATTAATCCCGCGCGGGGGCCGCGGGCGATGACAGGGCTGTCTAGCGTGCACTTAAGCATTAAATGACCAATTTCTGTCAGACTAACTTCCCCAGCCTCCCCGTCCCCTCCCCTGCCGCCCACCCCCCGCCTGCACCCCCTCCCTCCGCTCCCTGCACTCTGAGTTTTTCAGCAACTGATGGCTCCTGGTTCATTTCTGTGGAATTAATTGGTCCCTGAATGAATTCTGTTGACAGGGCAATTTATCATGTGTTTGGGCTGACAGTGCGGGTGTCGGGGGGTAAGGGGGGCTGGGGAGATAGACTGGGGAGGGGGTGAGATGTGGAGGAGGAGTAGATCTGGGTTGGGGTGAATATTGACCATTTCGTAGGGGCCCAAGAGGCACAGACCCATGGGCTTGGGGTATCATAGAACACCCCAATCATAGCTTCATCTTTTGCTATGCATCCTGATCCCACAAGCTTGGGAGAAAACCCCAGATTGGAGAAGACCCCCTTGAACTTTGGTGTCTCCTCAAACTTTTCATATCATTGAAAATGGGGGCATCTTCATTGGAGAAACTCAGTACCACCCTACCCTGAAGGCTACAATGGGGCCAGGGATTCTGGGAGAGAATAAGGAGTGTGTGTGTGTGTGTGTGTGTGTGTGTGTGTGTGTGTGTGTGTGTAGCGAGCCCTCTCATGCACTCAAGGAGCGAGGGACTGATTAGTCTGGGGGGTAAGGGGGCTGGTCCCCAGGGAGTTGGGCGCTCAGCCGGCCTGCCTAACAGGGGCCTAAGGGACTGGGCTAATTAGGGTATTGGAATGTTTTGGGCAGAGGGGGGTGTGGGGGGAAGGCTGGAAATGTAGTTGGCCCCAAATAGCTGCTTCCTTTGTCTCCCTCCCCTCATACCCTCCCTGCACCCTCAAAGGTCCCCTCAGACCACCATTCATCTTCCTGGAGGCTCACATTCCCTCCTGCAGAGATCTCTAGGCAGACTCTGAGAAGAGAGATAGGAAAGTGCAGGAGCAACTCCCAGATGGAGAATGGCAACAAATAAATAAATCCATGAGTCCTCCCCTTCCCCATCAGCATGTACCACCCCACCTCCACAGGACTTTCCTAAACTTCTCCTGGCCACCGAGATTGCCTGAGCACCTACAGTATACAACTATAGAGGCCTAGAATGTCCCAGTGGGAGGGAGCCCCAGAGGCCACCTGCTCCGACACATGAGGAAACTGAGGTGCTTATTGACGGTCCCATAGTGACCGTGTGAGCCAACTTCTGGGTCCCTTCTACCCTTGGCTTGGAGATGCCCCCTACACCCATTCTTTTTTGTTCTGCCTGTACATTGCATTAGGGACTGGGAATTCCTTTGAGGGTGGGGGTGTGTGGCTGAGGCTGTGCTGGGCCACTTGCTGATGGACAGTCGCAATGATCAGACTGTGAGAATGGACCCAAGGTGCTACTGGGCTTCAGTCAGCTAAGGAAGAAACCTGGGTGAGGGGGAGGTGGGCAGGGCGTGGAGGGGTTGGGAGTGTAACCCTGGGGGCTACAGGATGCTTTGTCTGTGGGACAGAGCCAGGGCCAGGAGCTGAGCGAGGGTCTGCCAACAGCCAACAGCGCATGCTCTCCCTGCTGCTGGCCAACAGCACGCTCCCTCTGCCCTTGTAGGCTTCCTTCTGAATCCCCAGGAGAGAGTCCCCAAAGTTCTCTTTCTTCCTCAAGGCTGAATCTAGCCCTGCTCCTCTGCTCTCAGTGAATAGTACTGGTGGTATCACTGCAATTTCCCCACACAGGGGGCCCGAGGGAGCCCCCATCCCCTCATGACCCTCCTTTTCCTAGCAGGATTTTCTGGTTCCTCCCTACCTCTCAGCCCTGTGCCTCCACCCCATTCTTTCAGGTCTGTTTGCACAAGCCTCTCACCTCCACTCTCAACAGCCTCCCTTTGCCCTCTTGCCTCCAGCCTCAGCCATCAGCTTGTCCAAATAGCCCTTAACCTAGAAACTTCTCCTGGGCTCAGTGACCACACCACCTCCTGGCTGCTCTCCTGTCTCCTCCCTTCCAACCTTTTGAAAGAATCCTTTACACTCTGTCTCCTTCTGTTTCCTCAGGTTTAAGTCACACACACTACCATCTCTTGCAGCCCCCCCCACCACACCTTCAGAAAGCACAGCTCAGAGGCCACCAGGTATCCCCTATGCATCAAATCCAATGGCCTTGCCCTCAGTCATAGAACAACAACAAAAAAAGCCAAATTTGGTTTATTCATGAAACAATTATGCTTCTATGTGTCAAAGACTTGGCTGTGTCTATTTTTTCTTTGTTTGTTTGTAGAACTGGGAATTGAACCCAAGGGTATTCTACTTCTGAGCTACACCCCAGCCCTTTTTATTTTTTATTTTGAAACAGGGTCTTACTAAGTTGCTGAGGGTCTCGCAAAATTGTTGAGGCTGGCTTCCAAACTGTGATCCTCCTGTCTCAGTGTCCCAAGTACTGGGATTATAGGAGTGTTCCACTGCACTGACTCAAAATTAGATTTTAAAAAAAGGACACTCACAGAAATCTTGCTCTTGCCTTATCCCCACCCACACTGTTCCCTGCTCAGAAATGATAATTTTTATTGGATTCACATATATACTAGCAAATATGAAAACATTCTTACTTTCTCTCTTTCTTACACAATCTGCTCTCTATTCTGCACTTTTGTCTTTTTTCTTAAAAATATAACCTTGTCATGTTTCCTCCCAGAGCCAATCTAATTATTCCTATAGGCCCCCATCTCCTGGCTGGACCATGAAGGTGGTCCCTCCAGTCCTCCCTGCACCCACTGTCTCTCCTTGTATCCCACTCCCCACGATATGGACAGAGTACTCTTCAAAAACTGCAGACCTGAGACGGGCGTGGTGGCGCACGCTTGTAATCCCAGTACTTTGGGAGGCGGAGACCGGAGGGTTCGCGGCCAGCCTCAGCTCTCTCTCTCTCTCTCTCTCTCTCCTTAGTGAGGCCCTCCACAACTTTGTGAGACCCAGTTTCAAAATAAAGTATAAAAAATAGGGTCAGGGGTGTAGCGCGGAGGTAGAACGCCCTTGCGTTAATAAAAAAAAAACAACTGCAGACCTATTAAGCCATTCTCTCTTGCCCAAAAATTTTCCATAGCTCTCATTGCCTATGGGGGGGGTATCCAAAGCCCTTAATGAGGCATTCCTGCTCTTAGAACTCTCTAAGTGAGAACTTCTTGGGTTGCAAGTGACAGACACCCAACACATTTGCTTAAGCCAAAAAGGAGAGGATAGATTGATTTCTGATCCTGGAAAATCCAAACGTAGGTCTTGTTTCAGGTTTAGCCGGCTCAAGAGATACCGTCAGAGCTTTCTTTCTCTTTGCTGTCAGCCCTGCTTGACTTTGCTTGCAGGCAGGCACTTGCCACATGGTGGAGGAGAGCCCTTAGTCCAAATGAAGAGACCTTCACTCTTCTCATACCCACTAACAACCTCTTGAGGGAACTCTCATTGTAACTTGAGGTCTATGGGCTGTAGTCAGGGACACGAGGTCCTCATTGACCAGATTTGGGGGGTGTCACAGGTTCATGTGTATGGTCAGGAGCTGATGGAGCACTATGATTAACAGTCCTACAAGAACTACATAGGATGGTGGAGGGGCAGTTTCCCAATGGAAGGAGGGGGCACCCTTGATGCCCCCATAAGAACTGTGTCTGGTGCTTTGGGTTGTAAGGAACCCAGGTGACAGTGGAAGTTATTTGAGGACTTTGGTGCTTACAAATCTCAAACCAATGGGCAGCAGAAGCAGGACAGCATCTACCCTTTGGGATCTCCTCTTAGCAACTCAGCCGCACCCTGTGTGGGTCACATGATCCCTTCATGTTGTCAAGGGCTCCCACCATCTCTCACCTCTGCTCTGTGTGCCCCCACCCTGCCTCAAGCCTCCCCATTACTCATGGTTTCTTCTTCCTCATCACCCCATTCATGTATTTATCCATTGTGTACCTACTGATCAGCTCTGGTGTGCCAAGCGCTGTCCCAGGCATCGGGGGATACAGCAGCTACAGACCAGACACAAATCTGCTCTCATGGAGCTCACATTCTAATGGGAGAGGACAGGAGATAGGCAAATGAAACACATAATCTGCAAGGTGCTGGTAGACAGTATGGAGAAGCAGGTGAAGGGAATAGAGACTGATGGGGGTGTTGTGTGCTATTTTAAGGTGGTCAGGGAAGGCCTCTCTGATAAGTGGCATTGGAATAAAAACCTTAAGGAAGTGAGGGAGCAAGTCGGAGACGTCTAGGGGAAGAGCTTGCTAGGCAAAAGGCACATCAAGTGCAAATGTTTCAAAGGGTATGCGCTTGGCGTGACTGAAGCACAGCCCAGAGGCCAGCAGGCTCAGAGGACAGTGAGCCAAGGGAGGTGAGTGAAGGTGGTCATGGTTGGTATGGGCACCAGGGCATGTAGAGCCTGCTAGGTCAATCTCAGGACTCTGAGGAAGATGAGGAAGCACCGGGGGTTCTGAGCAGAGGAGGGACATGATCTGCTGTATATTTTGAAGAATCACTCTGGGGGCTGGAGAGGAGCCCTTGGGGGTCCTAAACAAAGATGGGAGCAGGAAGACTAATCAGATTTTTTTTTTTTGCAAGCCCAGGTGAAGGATCAGGGTGGCTTGGACAGGGATGGTACAGTGCAGGCAGTTGGAAGTAGTCATATTTTGCATCTATTTTAAAAGTAGAACTGTCTGGTTTTGCTGATGGATCAGATGAAAAAGACAAGGGAGAAGTCCGGGAAGATTTGGGCTTGGGGCTCAAGCATCTTATAGGATGGAGCTATCCTTTATTGACATGAGGAAGACTAGGGAATCCCCTCAGGACCTCCCTGGGGCTTTGCCTCTCCTGGGGAATGGCCTCATTCTCTTCATATTTCCTGGTTCTGTTTCCCAAAAGAATTGATTGGCTCAGCGTGGATTTGTGTACAGGTCCAATATTGCACCAGTAACAGAGTCATTGGTACAAACATGTCTACACGGGCAGGAGGTGACTTTGGGTGGGGAAGCTTCCTTAAGGGAGCTGTGTGAGTGGCAGGTGCCATTTTGACATTCTCACCATAATGTCCTGGCTACCAACTACTTTTAATCTTCACCTGCCCACTTGCCCCTTCGCCCCATCCTTCCTCAGGCACCTGAGATTCTATCCACATTTTATCTGGTATATCTCCATGCCTTCGTGTCTTTGCTCCTGCTGTTCTCTCAACCTGGGACACATATTTTCATCTAACTGTCATACTTGGTGCACTTCTGCTGGGAGCTCTGTGGGTGTGAGGTGGAGACAAGACTAGCAAAGAATTCTGGGCCAAGCAAACCAAAGCTGGAGAACAGGCCCTCTTGGTGTTCAAGGTAGGTGAGGGGGCTGCAGTTGGCAAGGACTCCAGAGCATGTTCTGGGGCCCTGGGGCTGATTTTAAGCTGAAATCAGCACTCTGGCAGGGACACAGCACAAAGCTTTTGTGCAGAGATGGCCACTATAAATAATGTGACTCTCTGTCTATTTTGGAGACCAGAAACAGCATAGAAGAGGTTCTGGAAGGACCCACAGAGTGGCTTTGGCTCCCAGTTTGATGGATTGGGCAGGGCAGGACTCCCTGTCTGGGGGACAGGGACCTGGAGGCAAAGCCAGGCACTGGGGGCCAGGTGCCTGCTATACATGATGAGGTCAGTGTTCAGTGAACTGCCCTGGCCCGGCCCAGTGTGCCAGAAACTTCCAGGAACTCCCTTGAAGGGCATCAAGCAATAGCCAGGAGTTCTGCCATGCTGGGTTTGGTGAGTTCTGAGTAGGATCTCCAAAGTGGGGTGTACATCTTTCAGGGCCACAAGGTAACTCACTTGAGCATGGAAAGAAAACATTAGAATTTCTATTTCTATTTCATTATTTTTCTATTTTATGTTTTATAAGATTTATAGTGTTAGTCCAATACATTTATGAAATATGTAAATGAGTAAATATACTTATATTGAGAGGACACATTCAGAATTCTTTTGTAAATATGACTAAAGAAGTTTGAAGACCACTGTTTTCGGAAACGGGTGATCAAGAGGGTGGAAGGTGCTGGATGTGGTGGTGCACACCTGTAATCCCAGTCCTTGGGAGGCTGAGACAGGAGGATTGCAGGTTCGAGGCCAGCCTCAGCAACTTAGTGAGGCCCTCAGCTACTTAGACACTGTTTCAAAATAAAAAATAAAAAAGGATTGGGGAGCTGGACATGGTGACACACACCTGTAATCCTAGTACTTGGGATGCTGAGACAGGCGGATCGCAGGCTCGAAGTCAGCCTCAGCAACTCAGCAAGGCTCTCAGTAACTTGGTGAGATCCTGGTTCCAAATAAAAAATAAAATAGGGCTGGGGTTGTAGCTCAAAGATAGAATGCCTTTGGGTTCCATTCCCAGCAAAACACACACACACACACACACACACACACACTCACTCACACACACACTCACTCACAAGACTGGGGATATAGCTCAGTAGCAGAGTCTCCCTGGGTTCAATAGCCAGTACCACAAAAGGAAAAAAAAAAGTATGGAAGGTGGAATTACCATTTGCTAAGAGAGAAAATACAGAGGAGACACAGAATGGGGTTGGGTGTGTGCAGATTTGTTTGTGGTCCTGCATAATATGAGTGAGGTTGGGCAAATGGATTTGGAGAAAGCCTCTATCATTATTGGTGGGAAGGAGGTATCTGGAGACACTGCCCCAGCCAAGATGGAAAGTCACTCCAGAGTGGGTCAGGAGGCCCTGCTTACTGGTGTCAGCCATTCCTGGGATCTCAGAGCTTCAAGATCCCTTCAAGTGGGAGGAGGCTGAGAGGGAAGCTGCTGACAGGTTTCCTGGGGCAGAGAAGGAAAGTCGCCCAGGGTGAAGAGCAGGTGGGCGTTGGGGCCTCTGTTTTGGCAAGAGAGGGAGGGCTAGATATGGGCGGTTGCTGAAGCACTGGACAGGGGACGCTTCTAAGTATTTTTGTTGCAGGGAGACAATCCTGACATCCTGCCCCCCAAACACAAACAGACACAGGACAGACATACAGATTCTTCACTGTCACCTGGCACATGACAACAAGAGTGTCTAAAAAGACAAACATTTCTCTTCCTACCTAACCCTCAGACTCATCCTGGACACATAGGTCCATGAGAATGATCAAAAATCCATTCACAGGCGGGAAGACACTGACCCACCCATCTGCCAATCCGATTGAAACCGGCATCTGCAGCTCTCTCCGGGACACACACAGACTGCAGCACGGGGCCACCAGTCCCAGCGGCTGGGCCTGGGACTCCGAAAGACACAGGGGTCGTGCGAGGTCCTGTGAGCCAGCTTCTGGGGTCTCCGTGGGGCTGGCGCTCTCCGGGTTTTAGAAGTAAATGCAGAACGAGGAAACTTGCGGCCAGCGAATTCGGCCTGCGCGGTCGACTAAGGCGTAGAATTGCGGCTGCGCCCGCGTGCCACTATGGGGCTGGGGAGAGGAGGGAGGAGACAGGCCAGCAGACTACCCCCGTCACGTGGAGATCGGAGATCGTGTTCAGAGAGCTTGCACCCTAGATCTGGGTGCGGGTGCAGTAGCAGGAAGTCAGATGTGCAACTCCAAGTTACTCCGAAGTTTCGGAAAGCAAGAACTTGCCCGCGTGCCGGGGTGGGTGGGGGAGGGCAGATGCTGAGGGACAGGCTGGTCCTGGCCTATGCCAGCATTCAGCGGCCGCCGGGAGAGTCTCGGCTAAGGGTTTGGGTGGGGTCACAGAGGGAATGAAGTTGAGAGGATCACTGGGAGGATTACTGGGGATCGACCAGTGCGCGGAGAGGCCCGTTCCAGAGACAGGGAGAGACAAACCCGGAGCCATGGGGAGTGACATACAAAATTTTATTATTATTATTATTATTATTTATTATTATTATTATTTATTTCTGGTGTGCACAAAAAAGAAAAAGAAAGAAAGAAAAGAAAAAAGAAAGTAAAAAGAATCAAACGAACCGACGCGCTGAAAGTGACCGAGGAGACCAGAACCATCGGGGGACCTTTCAAAGGTTAGGTTTGGTCCTGGGCCCCGGGCTCCTGCCCGGCCAGCCCCACAGGGACCGGGATGGGCCAGGCCTCGGACTTGGGACTTGGGCGCCCTCACCGTCCGGCTCAGGTCACTGGAGCCTGGCTGGGCGCCGGCAATTCCCTTCAACTATTATCTTTTCTCGCTTTCCTTTTCAAATAAAAAGGCTCGAAGGGGAGAGAGATCTGGGCGAGGACTCCAAGCCTTTTCGGATTTGTTCAAGGATTTTTATTTATTTATTATTTATTATTTTCACTTTTATTGACTTTTGTTTCTGTTATTTCGAGTCGTCACGATCCACGGGTGAGGAGACATGCAGGGCGCATCGCCGCTACCAAGAGAGCAACTACGGGGCGGGGTGAGGCGGGGCGGGCGGCCCGGCCAGGGCGCGGGGAGCGGCCGCGAGGGGCCAGCCCGGTGGCTGGAGCCGCCACCTCGGATGGAGCCTGCAAAGGCAGGGCTGCCGCGGCAGGGCTGGGGAGAGAGACGAGGGAGGGGCAGAGACAGAGAGACAAGCGAGGCAGAGACGAAGAGAGACGGAGACAGAGGGGGAAAGAAGCTGAGAGGAGGGAGATAAAGAGAGGGGAGAGCGAAAACACGAATTACAGAGAAATAGCCAACAAAACAGAGGCGAGAGGAGTCCACGGGACCATGTTCGTCATTTTGCATAGAGATTTCTTTTGTTTCGTAATTTTTTTTGTAACAAAAAATGCCCCCTCCCCCAGGACGTGCTGTGCTTTAGTGGGCGTGTAGCTGTGTCCCCCTCCCCCCCAGCGAGCGGCGACTCTCACAGCACAGACAGCAGGGCGTATCTACAGGCAGGGCGGGCGACAGGGACTCTACAGGGCGGGGCGGAGGGGGAGGGGTTATATACACTGGGGTTCGCCTTCACACGACACACACCGTCTTTCTACAAAGCAGCAGCCTGTTGGGTTTTTGTTTTGTTCCTTTTTGCAAAGACCATCATATTAAATACATGTAGACTTTTTGCGGTTCTGTCCAGTTGTGCGGTAGAGTAGGCTGGGAGGGGGTGGGGGAGTTGGAGTGAGCAGCCCCACATTTCCACCCCACCCCCACCCCGCAGCTCGGACGTCAACTCAGACTGTCTCTTACCGCCCGCAGATTGGGAGTCTGTCAGGGGAGGGGGCGCAAGTAACTGCTCCGGAAGACCAGTGGCCCCGGCCTATGGAAACTGGTCCTGCGGCAGGCCGGGGAGAGCGTCCAATGGGGCGGCGAGATAGAGACCAGGGACGCGGGGCGTCGAGGGATGGGCAAAGGACAGGTAGAGGGGAAACTGAGAGCCAGCAGGTGGAAGAGACGTTGAGGTAGGGGCAAGGCGGGCCGAGAGTCGAGTCACGGAGTAGGAGGTGCCTGGGCCCTGAGGAACTAGCCGATCCAGGTGCAGAAGGGAAGAGCCAAGAGTGGGCTCGGTTGGTGCTGCGGCTGGGGGCCTGTACGCCTTGGGTCCCAACCTTGGAAAGATCTGACACCCCCAAGTGTCATCCCTAGAGTCCGACCCTCATGCCCACATTCCACATTCTGGGGCTAGGCACACCCAGAAGGCCGGGGCAGTCCGGCTGGCTCTGAGGGTAAGGGATTTTTCCCGAGGGTTCAGCAGGCCGCTCTTCCTCCCTTTGCAGAAAGTCGTTTTGATCTTGATCTCTTTTGCCCAGCCCCTCCAGCGAAGCCTCCCGGCGCCGGGGCGTCCGCGGCAGGCTGCTCCGGGGCTGGGCCGCGCTGATTGTGTGTCACAGAAATGTATGGGGCGCATGAGGTGGCGGGCCGGGCCCGAGTCCGGGGGTGGGTGGCAGGCCGGCTCCGGGGCCGGTTGGGCCAAGCCCGGGTGAGCTGGGCCGGGCCCTTTTCGCAGCGCCGCGAAGTCCAGGCAGGCGGGGAGGGACGGCGGGCGGGGTTGGGGGCGGCAGGCCCGGGCCTGAGGGTCCCGCCCGCGGCTCCACTCGTCCTGTCCGGCCTTTGACGGGGTGACGTAGAGGGCTGCCGGGGTCTTGGGATGGGGCTGGGGCTGGGATGGTGGCCGAGAGGCATCGCGTCGCGTCGGTCCTCCCTCCCTCGGGGGTGGGCGGTCAGACGGGGACGATGTGGAGGCCGAAGCTGTCGGCCTGAAGCTTGATGTGGTCCCCGCGGTAACTAGTGGCGGTCATAGGCAGCGGCAGCAGCGGCAGGGGCGGAGCCCCGGGGGGCGGCACTATAATAATAAGGGGAACCTGGAAGTTAACACAGGAGAAGAATGGGCTGGGTGAGAGGACAAACAGGAGAACAAAAAAGGAAAGAAAAGCAAAGAAAAGACCTCCTCGAGCTGGGGTCTAGCGGGGTCAGGGCTGGGAGACGTGGCTGGGCCGGCGAGGCCAGCTGCCCAGGAGAGCTGTGTTCAAGGGACCGGGAGAGGGAGCCGTTCGGTGACGCCCTGATGCGGACCTTCCTCCGGGTCCGAGGGCGACGGTGGCAAGGAGCCTTCCAGTGACTCGGGAGGAAGGGGAGGCGAGGGAAGAGGCAGGAGGCGCAGGCGTCCTCGAAGGATCCCCGGGCCTCAGCGCAGTACTAACGAGCCTGTCCTCCTGGCCCGGCCGGGCACCCGAAGTTCGGGTCGCCGGGAGTGGGACCCGAGTCCCTAAGCAGCTCGGCCGAGCTGGTGGGCTGGCGGGCAGACGCGCTGAGCCGCCGGCCAGCCAGGTGGCGTACTCACTTAGTAAGGCGGGGTTGCTGAATCTCCAAGCCTCGTTGTAGGCGGTGTACTGGGGATGGCTGTACGGGTTGCCGGAGAACTCGCTCCCTGCGGGAGGTTGGGGAGTGAGGGTCAGACACCCGCACGCCGGGCTGACTGCTGGAGCCCAGACCGCACCTTCTGCCCCTCCCCCCAGCCTGAGCCGCAGGTGTCGCCCGTAGGGCGCTGGCCGGTGCGAGCCGGTCAGAGGCGGGGCAGTCCACCGGGTGCACGTGGGGAGAGCCAGGGGAGGAGGGAAGATCCCAAGTGCCTCTCACACCCGCGTGGAGGGACCCAGGAGCGCGCCTGGGCTCCCCCACCGAGGCACTCCAGGCCACCTAGGAAGGGCTTGTTCCGGGTTCGGGCGCGCACACTTCCCTAACTTTGGGGTCAAGGGATTTCATAGTGGACACTCCGGTCCTAGGAGCTATAGCCCCGCAGGGTGGAAGAAGGGGAGGGTGGCGAAGAAAGGCCTCTGGGGACACTTTGTTCCAGAAAGTCCTAAGAAAGTCTCAGCGCGGTGAGAAACACCTGGGGGGGGGGTGCTGGGACCCCCTTTCCCTCAAGAAGTGCAATATGTGGGCACGCGGCAGGGAAAGGACACCGCGGGAAGCAGGTGGACTGCCCACTGGTCCAAGAGCAGTGAGCGGAGGGACCCGTGGGCTGGGAGCCGTGGGAAGCTGCCTGCCTCCCTCCCTCCGGGGGAGAAAGGCCAGGCCTCCGGGTTTCCCCCTCGCCCTTTCTCCTGTGTGATGACCCCAGACTGTTTACAGTGATCCCTAACCGCGGGTTAAGTAGAGGAGAAGGGGCCCCTCTCTGAGAGGGAGCTGGGTGGGGGTGGGGGATGCAGCCACTGGAAAGCCTGTTTATTGACGAGGAGGGAAAGCATGCGTGCAGCAGGATAATGAGCTTCTGAGCTCAACTGTGACCAAGAGGAACTGAGCTATCTCCTTCCCCATCGCTAATGAAACAAGTGTAATTTCCTCATCAGCACTAGATTCTGTTTAACGACTCCCCCCTTGCCACCATGAGCTCTCTGCGGCTCCCCTCATCCCCACCTCCCTGCAGACTCCCCACCCCCACCTCCCCACTCTTCCCTTACCCCCACCTCTCTAAGACCTCCTCCAGCCTCCACCTGCTCACTGCTGGGACCTTCCCCCAAAGAATCTCCTTTCCCCCCAACAATGCTTCTACTTCCCCAAATCTGGGCAGGAATCCCTCCACCCACACCTCTAACTCCTGTCATCCCTATCCTGTCATGCCCTGCAGCAATCCTCCTTTGCCTCGTCCCCACACACACACACACCATACACACACACCCTAAGCTCTGCTTACCCAGGGCTGTCCCTAGATGTCCCTGGATGGATGAGGTCAATCACCCTCTTTTATCCTCTCCCTTTCCCCCTACTAGTGAGAGTTGAACTTCAGGGACAGGGCACATGAGAGAGTCAGTAGGGGCAGGGGGGTTGCAGGCCTGGGTGAGGCTTACCCTCTTTGAGACTAGAGGTTTTTGGTGTTTCTACAGATAGGGACTTCCATTCTTTGGTTTCAAGTCCTGCTCCCAATCTGGGGTGAGGGGCAGAGATAGCACAACCTCCAGCCTTAGTCATACAGCCCAAACCCAATGGCTCTCAGGTGAGGGGCAATGAGGGCCCACAGGAGCAGTGAGGGCCTGGGTCCTCTGAAGAGATGTGGGGGCAGGGGGTCTAACTTGTCTCTTCAAAGCCAAAGTCTCTCTGGTTCCTGTGGTAGCCTGTCCTCCAGTTCTCTTAGGGATTCCCTCCCACCTCTCTCTGGGTTGGGGTTGGTTCTCCACACTGGTCTTCCCCTGTGGCTTGGCATGGACCAGGATGGCTTTGTCTGAGTGACTGACATGCCCCTGGAAATGGTTCTTGGCTCCAAGTTTCCATGGAAACCAGGACAGGCTCTTCCAAGCAGTGTCAGCTGGCTGGGGTGGGCTGGGGCTCTGAGGGCGGGGCTGAGGCTGAGGCCCAGGCTCAGGTGGGTGCGCACTGGGGAGGGGCCATGACATAAAGTGGGGTGCATACAAGGGGGCACTTCTTCAAGCTTCCTCCCTGGGTTGCTCATGAGGGAGGATGAGGGGCCAACTGCAGCTTCTAGGGAGAGAGAGGGACAGAATGACAGGGATTTGCAGGGAGGGGATGCTGGGTCTCCCACCGGCTCCCACTCTCAGTCTACAGACCACTCAGCAGCTCACCCACAATTTAGTTACCCCCACCTAGATTAGGCAGCTGCAACATTGTCACCTACCAGGCACCATTCCTGCCAGGGTGGAGGTGGGGTAGCTTCCCTGGCCAGTGGGGGGCACGTGAGGGGGGTAACCAGGCAGAGTGGTGCTCGCCATGTCACGACCTGGAAAAACACAAAGGGGAAGGGGTGAGGCCTGGAAGAGAGGGGCCTGCTTCTGTTCACACTGGGGTACTCCAGCCAGGGGATACTCTTGGAGAGGAAGGCTTTGTGCAGGCCTGCACCTGAATGAGCAGGTCCCGGAGTGCCTGTGCAGGGTCCCAAGTGTGTTACCTAAATGTCTATGTCTAAAATTGGCCATGTGTGTGCACCTCTGTTCTGTGTAGCTCTTTGTGTCTTTATGCGTTTGTGTGTCTGCCTTTGTCTGTGTCTCTTTGCATTCCAAACCCAGATGGAGATGGGAGGAGATGACCTGGTTTTACTTCTTCTCTGCAAGATATTCAGTTGTGGGCTCTCCAGTAGCCAAATGGACCTCTATCTTCTTGCTTCCCTCTCCCCTCCCTAATACTCCATCTTTTCTTCAGGCTTCGAGGATACCCCACTACCACTTCTATAGGGGCTGATGAATGTTCCATATCCTCTCCAAGTGGGGCTGCAGGTGCTGGGTCTAGCAGGTATGGAGAGTTGGGGACCAGCCAGTGGACTATTTTGCTGTTAATGTTTATGGCATTTGAATGCTAGAAAATCATCCCTGACATGAATCAGGAGCTTTGAACCAATAGTGCAAGTGGATCAGATTGAGTCCCAATGAGCAAAATCTGCTCCCCCACCAGCTGCTGGACTTCTGTCCCTGGAGGCCTCTATTAGCTAGGGCCGGGAGGGTGGGAGGCAGGGCTTTCCTTGCCAGTGTCCTGGAGCAGAGGCAAAGTGAGTCAATATTAGGGAGATACCCTTGGCCCACAGACGTTTCCCCTGGAAAACAGCTGCACATGACTGGCTTCCCTTCCTTGCTTACCCTTTCAATTGCTGCAAAGGGGACACCACCTCCCTTTGCAATTTAGCAAACTGCAATGACAATACTTGCTCTCTCCCATACTCTCACATGCTAGAGACTACTCTATCCTCTCCTGGGGCCCATGTATCCCCTGCAGAGTCTACTTATACTCCTCGCCAGCCAGTACCACTTCAGCCTTCTCATGCCCCTGTCCAGCCCTGGAAGGCAAGGCATAGCTGGAGGAATTATAGAACTATACACACCTCTCCTAGTTCACTTTTTCCCCCAGTTGGGCCCTACTCATCATCCTGCTCATGGCTATTCTAAAGCATCTTTCTTTCTTTGGCACTCTCCCCTTGAAGATGACCTCACCTCTTGCATTCCTGAGTTGTATGTTTCCTTGCCCCTACCTTGACACATCTGAATGATTCATCCTCTTTTAAGTATACAGAGCTATAGCTCAGGTTTTTGCACTTTTAGCTGCCTGTTGAAATTTTTATTAGCTGTCCCACTGTCACCTCAAACCTAACAGGAATCAAGGCAGATTTATCTTCCCCCACAACCAGTTTTACTAAGTGTGGTGTGTGTGTGTGTGTGTGTGTGTGTGTGTGTGTGTGTGTGTGTGTGTGTAGGGGGTACTGAGGATTGAATCCAGGAGCACTCTACCACTGTGCTAATCCCCAGCCCTTTTATTTTGAGATGAGGTATTGCTAAGTTACCCAGGCTGGCCTCAATCTTGTACCAACCCCTCTGAAGACTGGAAGACCAACAACTTTGGAGTCCTTGACATACATAGCCTTCTTCCTCCCCCTCTATATGAAGTTAGTCAGGAGGCATTATCTGTTCTCCTTAGCCATGTCTGTTACATCTGCCCATTTCCATTTCTTCCACCATCTTCATAGCTCAGCTCCTAAGCACCTGCCCTTGGTTCTCCATACTGGTTTTTCTTCTTGTATTCCTTGCCTCCACATTCTTCCCCCTCCTGTCCATCCTACATTGGCTGCTTGGCTAGTTATTATGAAACATTGCTTTCATCACACCACTTCCCTGTAAAAATCATCATTGAGTCCTGTAGGCTACAGTTTGAATGGAACCTCTGCAGCCTCCCAGGAACTCCTTCCACCTCGCGTTCTCAGCTGATTCTTACCCTCCTGTTTTAGTTGGACTGTTTTCACTGTGTGCTGCGAACCCCCTGTGCTTTTGCCATGACCTTTTCTTCTTCCTTACTCATAGTTTCCCTCTTCTTCCACCTGAAGTCTCAAAATTCCTACCATTCTACTCATCAGAGAAATGTCTCGCTTTTGAACTTCCACAGCATCTCTGCTCCATGGTTCACCATGTCATTATAATGCATAACACATCAGCCCTGTTGTTTCATATCATGATTTGTTTCTTCAAGCAGATCGTAAGCAACCCAAGGGCAGGACCTGTCTTCTGCTCTATCCTGCATAGTTGAGAACATGGTGGATACTCAATAAGAACCTGTTGAATAATTCTCTATCCCTCCATTGTGCTTATAGCCAATTCCTAATGGGTTATAATTGTTTTTTAATTATTTCATATATGATGATCTCCTATAAAGAGGTAAAGCTGGGCCGGGAGTGGTGGTGCACGCTTGTAATCCCAGTACTTTGGGAGGCAGAGACCGGAGGATCCGGGTTCGCGGCCAGCCTCAGCTGTCTCTATCTCTCTCTCTCCCTGTCTCTCTCTCTCTACTTAGTGAGGCCCTCCACAACTTCGTGAGACCCGGTTTCAAAATAAAGTGTAAAAAAAAATAGGGCCGGGGGTGTA
>PVJS01028310.1:0-25600 GCA_004027185.1 Glis glis
AAAAAAAAAAAAAAAAAAAAAAAAAAAAGAGGACCGCAGGATAGAGGACAGCTTCAGCAAGTGTAAAATTGGGCTGGGGGTGTAGCTTGAATGTAGAATGCCTCTGGGTTCAATCTCCAGTACCACAAAATAATAAATAAATAAATAAATAAATAATAAAGTTGAACATTGTGGGGCAGGCCTATAATCCTAGTACTTGGGAGGTTGAGACAGGAGGATCACCTGTTTGAGGCCAGCTTCAGCAACTTACCAAAACCCTCAGCAACTTAGTGAGACCCTGTTTCAAAATAAAAAATAAAAATAGGGCTGGGGTGTCGTTCATAGGTAGAACGCCTCTGGGTTCAATCCCCAGTACCACACAAAAGTGGCGGGAGCTGGGAGTGTAGCTCAGAGGTAGAATGTCCCTGGGTTCAATCCTCCCCACCCACCCAAAAAATTGCTGAGTTATAATTAGCAGCAGGCATCTTGTGGAAGAGAGTCTGAGTCCCAGCTCCTATGGCGAGCCAGAGGACTTCATCCCAAGGCCAAGGCAGTCCCTTCCCAGATAGCCTGGCCAGTGCAAGGGGGAGCCCGGGGGCCAGGGCTGCTCAACTCTGAGGAAGGCGGGGCCGGCTGAGAGGCGACAGGTGGGCAGGCGCTTACACACTGGGCAGGTAGAAGTGGTCCTTGGCACGGTGCTGCAGTGACGCCAGCTTGCACATCTGCTGCAGTTGCTGCTCGCTGGGCTGGCTGGCCGGCACTTGGCTGAAGAGGCCCTTTAGGTAGTCGGGCAGGACCTGCGGGGAGCGGGTGCGTGGCGGAATGATGACACCAGGGGGCGCTGCGAGCCCCCACATCGAGGGTAAGGGCAAGTAAGCGCGGAGCATCAACCCTGAGGGATGCGCAAGCGTCCATTCGCCGTGTTCCTCCGAACTAAGCCTGCTCCAGGGTCTGGGAGGCTTGCGAAAGCGCACCGCATGGCTCTGGTCGAGCAGACGTGGTGGCACTTGCGGATCCATCAGGCTTCTGCCAGCCCCACCTGGAGTCACGCGGCCCGGGACTGTGCAGGGCCGGCTCCAACAGCGACACCACGTGGCCGCAAAAGCGAAGGATTTGGGTCGGGGTAATGGCTGAAGCTTTCGCACCAGTTGCACAAAAACTGACTGTGGCGTCTGACCTCACAGGTCCCCCCCTCCCCCCCGAGCCCACAAGGTCCCTGAGCCACAGAGGGGCCCATAGGTGCTGACCTGGTTGTAGTGCATGGTCACGTACAGCTCATTCTCGAACTTAAGAGGCTGATCCCAGAGCACACGCCGGAACCAAAGCATGTATCCGCCATCCACCTGCTCCATCTCCGAGGCCACGTCCAGGATGTAGGCACGGCGGCTGAGTGGGCACACGTGCTGGCCTGCAGAGAGCGGAGGCAGGGCTGGGGGCGGGGCACGCTCGTGCACGCGTGCTCACCTGTGCAGAGGAAGCGCATAGACCCCCAATCTGACACCTGACCGTCAGGTGAGCCGTCTCTGGCAAGCCACATTCCCGCTCTGGGACACACCTTCGTTATTAAAAGAGAACATATTTATGCAATAGGGTGTTCTATGTTTCACTGAAATGTTGATGACTACAAACGGGAGTAATTCCAATTCAAAGGTACAAATGATAAACGGGGTGTGTTGGCGCAAGCCTGTAATCCTAGTAGATGGGAGGCTGGGACAGGAGGACCACAGGTTAGAGGCCAGCACATGGTAACTGAGTGAGACCGTCAGCAACTTAGCAAAAACCTGTTTCCCCAAAAGGAGGTAGGGTGGGGGTATAGCTCCGAGGTAGAATACCCCTGGGTTCAATCCTCAATCCCCCCCAAAAAAAGGGGTACAAATGATAAGCGGTGGTGCACACCTGTAATCTCAGCTAATCGAAAGGCTGAGGCAGAAGAATCACAAGTTTGAGGCCAGCTTCAGCAATTTAGTGAGACCCTGTCTCACTATAAAAAAAATAAAAAAGGAGCCGGGCATGGTGGCGCACACTTATAATCCCAGTACTTGGAAGGCTGAGACAGGAGGATCGCAGGTTCGTGGCCAGCCTCAGCAACTTGGGCTCTCCACAACTTAGTGAGACCTTGTTTCAAAATAAAATAGGGCTGGGGGCCGGGCGTGGTGGCGCACGCTTGTAATCCCAGTACTTGGGAAGCAGAGACCAGAGGATCCAGGTTCGTGGCCAGCCCCAGCTACTTAGTGAGGCCCTCCGCAACTTCATGAGACCTGGTTTCAAAATAAAGTATAAAAATAGGGCCAGGGGTGTAGCTCGGAGGTAAAACGCCCCCAGGTTCAACCCCCGGTACTGCAAAAAAAAAAAAAATAATAAAATAAATAAATAAATAAAATAGGGCTGGGGGTGTAGCTCAGAGGTAGAATGCCCCTGGGTTCAATCCCCAGTAGCACAATAAATGAATGAATAAATAAATAAATAATAAAATAAAAAGGGCTAGGGATGTAGCAGCTCAGTGGTAGAGCACCCCTGGGTTCAAGCTCTAGTACTAGGAGGAAAAAAAGTTTATAGCTGGGCGTGGTGGCACATGCCTGTAATCCCAGGATTTGGGAGGCAGAGACAGGAGGATCACAGCTTCAAGGACAGCCTCAGCAATGTATGGAGACTCTCCACTAGGTTTTGAAACCTAGCGAGACCTGGTTTCAAAACAAAAAATAAAAAATGGCTGGAGGTGTAGCTCAGAGGCAGAATGCCCCTGGATTCAATCCCCAGTAGTACCACCAAAAAAAGAAAAATAATTCTCGTGCCTTTGGGTCCCGGGAGTTGGGGCCAATGAATGGGACCCTTCCCAGAATGTGAACTCCTGGGGGAGAGGCTCCTCCTACTGCAGAGGCCCCAGTGGGCCACAGGAGGACTCAGGGCCCTGTCACTCACCAGCCCCCAGTCTGGAAGCTGGACAAACTTATGCAAACCAAAGCAGAGCGGGACAGACCGAGGGCTGGGGGCACTTGGTACACACGGTGGCTACGGGGGTTCCTGGAGAAGGTGGCCCCTGAGCTGGGCTTCCGAGTCTGGGGGGAGAGCCCCCCACAGCCAACTGCCAGTGATGGGAAAGAGCCCAGCATGCTCGGCGGCTCCCTTGGCCACTCACCTCTGTTGGTGACAACGAAGATCACATACTCATCAAAGGCCTCCGGGCGTGTCAGGGCCATCTCGGCACAGATCTCCTCCACCACATCTAGGGCCACCTGGGGCAGGGCAGGGCGGGTGAGGCGGTGTCAGCTGGGCCTGACCTCTGTCTTCCCAGCCCCACCAAGCCCCAGAGTTCCTCAGCCTCTGCACAGCAGTGGCAGATCCCTGTGGGACATCAGAATCAGCCTCCCGAGCAGGGAGAGCAAGGCTTTTGGCGTCTGAAACTTAGGTTTAACTTCTGCCTTATTTACAGAAGACCCGGTGGAGGCTTAACCTCTCTGAGGCTCAGTTTGCTCTTCTGAGAAATACAGATATCCCTTGGTATCCACCAGAGGGGGTGGGGTGGGATAATGGTTCCAGGACCCCTTGCTGACACCACAGTCCCAGGCTGCTCAAATCCTTTATATAAGAAGACAGCAGTAGTATTTGCATATAACCTACTCACATCCCCCGTATTCTTTCTTCCTTTATTTTTATGGTACTAGGGATTGAACCCAGGGGCATTCTACCTCTGAGCTACACCCCCAGCCCTATTTTTTATTTTTTATTTTGAAACAGGGTCTCACTAAGTTGTGGAGGGTCTCACTAAGTAGCTAAGTCTGGCGGTGAACCTGCGATCCTCCTTTCTCAGCCTCCCAAGTCCTGGGATTACAAGCGTGTGCCACCATGCCCGGCTTATTTATTTTTTATTTAAATGTGTGTGTGGTGTGGGTACTGAGCATTGAACCCAGGGGTGTTCTATCTCTGAGCTACACGATCAGCCCTATTTTTATTATTATTCTTTTATGTTGAAACAGGATCTCACTAAGTTGTGGAGGGCCTTGCTAAATTGCTGAGGCTGACCGCGAACCTCCATCCTCCTGTCTCAGTCTCCCAAGTACTGGGATTACAAGTGTGCGCCACCATGCCTGATATTCCTGTACTTTAAATCATTTCTAGATTATTTATTCATTCATTCATTCATTTATTTATTTGTGGTACTGGGGATTAAACCAAGGGACATTCTACATCCAAGCTACACCCCCAGTCCTATTTTATTTTTATTTGGAAACAGGGTCTCGTAGGTTGATGAGTCTCACTACTTGCTGAGGCTGTCCTTGAACCTGCCATCCTCCTGTCTCAGCCTCCCAAGTACTGGGATTATAAGCGTGCACCACCACGCCTGGCTCTAGATTACTTATAATACCTAACAGGATGCAAATGCTATGTAAAAATGCAAATGCTGTACTGTTTAGAGAATAATGACAAGAAAAAAAGTCTGTGAATGTTCAGTACAGATATAACTTTTTTTTTGTACTAGAGCTTGAACCCAGGGGCATTCTATTTCTGAGATATACCTCCACACCTCCAGCCCTATTTTATTTGTCAGTTGGAAACAGGATCTCACTAAATTGCTCAGAGCCTCACTAAGTTGCTGAGGCTGGCTTCAAACCTGTGACCTTCCTGTCTCAGCCTCCCTAGTGCTGGGATTACAGGCGTGCACCACCATGCCTGGATTGCACCACCATGCCTGGCTCATTTTTTAATTAATTAATTTGTGTGTGTGTGTGTGTGTGTGTGTGTGTGTGTGTGTGTGTTTTACTGGGGATGGAACCCAGGGACATTCTACCTTTGAGCTACACCCCCAGCCCTATTTTATCATTTCATTTTGAAACAGGGTCTTGCTAAATTGCTGAGGCTGGTCGCAAACCCTCCATCCTTCTGTCTCAGCTTCCCAAGTACTGGGATTACAAGCATGCGCCATCACACCTGACTTCATTTTTTTTATGTGTGTGCTACTGGGGATTGAACCCAGAGGCATTCTACCTTCAAGCTACACCCCCAGTCCGATTTTATTTCTTATTTGGAAATAAGGGTCTCGCTAGGTTGATGAGAGTCTCACTACATCCTGAGGCTGTCCTTGAACCTGCCATCCTCTGGTCTAGGCCTCCCAAGTACTGAGATTACAGGCACGCGCCACCACATCTGGCTCATTTTTTAATTTGAAACAGGATCTTGCTAAGTTACTGTGTGCTGGCCCTATACTTGCAATCCTCCTGTCTCAGCCTCCCAAGCACTGGGGTGACAGGCATGCGCCTCCACGCCTGGCTTTTTTTTTTTCTTCAAATATTTTCAATTTGCAGCCAGGCGTGGTGGCGCACGCTTGTCATCCCAGTACTTGGGAGGATGAGACCGGAGGATCCGGGTTCGCAGCCAGCCTCAGCTACTTAGTGAGGCCCTCCACAACTTCGTGAGACCCCGTTTCAAAATAAAGTATAAAAAATAGGGCCAGGGGTGTAGTTCGGAGGTAAAATGCCCCTGAGTTCAATTCCCCAGTACTGCAAAAAAAAAAAATTCAATTTGCAATTGGTTGAATGTGCGGATGCAGAACCAGCAGACAGGGAGGGCTAACTCGAAGTCCTGTCTCGTGGGGCTGTGGGACAGCCTGTGAGGGACTCAGAGCACTCTTGGGGGTTTACTCCACCCCTACCCCAGAGACTGGGGTGTCCCTGCCCTTCCAGCGCCTGCTTGCTTGAGACATTCCTCACTTACGGTGCAGGTTTTAATTTTTAGATGGCGTTCAAGGCCTCCAGGAAGAAGAAAGAGCTGCCTCTTGGAACTGCGGCCTGCCTGGTGGGGGGTAAGGAGGAGAGGGATGAGGGATGAGAGGCCAACCCTGAGATCCGAGGCAGCCATTGTCCCCTGCCACAGGAGACCCCAAGCCAAGAGGTCCCGGGCTTCACATACAAGAAGCCTGGTGTGCCTGGACCTACTGGGGGCCATTCGCACACCCCGGGCAGTGCATTCCCACTAGACAGAGGGGTCTCTGGGCAGGGCTCCTGTCTCCCGCTCCCCTTGACGACCCTCTCCCCCAGGCTCACCAACATGGCTCGAAGCTCCATGCTGCTGGGGAGCTCCAGACGGCCCCCGAAGCGCGAGGTTTTCTGCAGGTTCTGCTCGCAGGCCTTGGCGATCCCTGCAGAGGTGGGAAGCCAAGACTTGCCCAAGGTCAGCAGTGGGCGAGAGGGGCTCCCCTGTCACCAGCCACCAGCCCACTGTACCCTTTCCACCACCTGCGGGGCCAGCATTTAACGCCCCTGTTTTGGGAGCTGGGGAAACAGCCCAGTGTAGAGTGGTGACTTGCCCAGCAGGTTAAGAGCTGGGGCAAAGCGGGCGTGGTGGCGCACGCTTGTAATCCCAGTACTTGGGAGGCGGAGACCAGAGGATCCAGGTTCGCGGCCAGCCTCAGCTACTTAGTGAGGCCCTCCACAACTTCATGAGACCCGGTTTCAAAATAAAGTATAAAAAATAGGGCCAGGGGTGTAGCTCAGAGGTAAAACGCCCCTGGGTTCAATCTGGGTTCAATCCCCAGTACCGCAAAAAAAAAAAAAAAAAAAAGAGCAGGGGTTTAGGAGCTGGAATGCAGCCCACATCCCATGACGTCATGGCCTTCTCTCGCCCCCCCCACCCCCCGGGGCTCTGTTGCTAAGGTGACAGTGCTCTGCCTAGCTCTGTCCCCTACTGGGGAACCCCGCGCGCCAAGCGCCCTGCCTCCCACAGGCATCCCAGAGCACAAGACCCCAGCTTCAGGGTCGTGAGTTCTAGGTCGCATTCTGCCCTCTTCTCCCATCTGGGAGCCCTTTCTTGGAAGCTGGGTCTACTCATCTCTGGGGCGGGGAATGATTTTTTTTGTAGGGGGAGTGGTACTGGGGATCGAACCCAGGAGTGCTCGACCTCTGAGCTATACCTCTAGCCCTTCCTATTTTTTAATTATTTTTAATGTTTTTGGTACTGGGGATTGAACCCAGGGACATTCTACCTCCAAGTTACACCCTCCAGCCCTTTTTATTTGTTTGTTTTTTATTTATTTATTTATTTTCTTGCGGTACCAGGGATTGAACCCAGGGGCATCCTACCTCCGAGCTACATCCCCAGCCCTATTTTTTATTCTTTATTTTGAAACAGGGTCTCACAAAGTTGTGGAGGACCTCACTAAGTAGCTGAGGCTGGCCACGAACCCGGATCCTCCGATCTCAGCCTCCCAAGTACTGGGATTACAAGCGTGCACCACCAGGCCCGGCTTTTATTTGTTATTTTGAATCAGGGTCTCACTAAGTTGCTGAGCATCTTGCAAAGTTGCTGAGGCTGGCCTCGAACCTGTGATCCTCCTGTCTCAGATTCCCAAGTACTGGGATTACAAGCATGTGCCACCATGTCCGGCTTTTTTTTTCTTTTTTTGTGGTACTGGGGATTGAACCCAGAGGCATTCTATCTTCAAGCTACACCCCCAACCAGATTTTATTTCTTATTTGGAAACAAGGTCTTGCTAGGTCAATTTGAGTCTCACTACTTGCTGAGGATGTCCCCAAACCTGTGATCCTCCTGTCTTAGCCTCCCAAGTACAGGGATTACAGGCATGCGCCACCATGCCCGGCTTCTTTTTTAAAAAATTTTTTGGAAAAGCTGGGTGTGGTGGTGCACGCTTGTAATCCCAGTACTTGGGAGGCTGAGACTGGAGGATCCGGGTTCGCGGCCAGCCTCAGCTACTTAATAAGGCCCTCTGCAACTTAGCAAGACCCTGTCTCAAAATAAAGAATAAAAAATAGGGCTGGGGGTGTAGCTTGGAGGTAGAATGCCCCTGGGTTCCATCCCCAGTACCGCAATTTTGGAACCCAGGGGCATTCTACCTCCAAGCCACACTCCTGGCCCATTTTATTTTTTGTTTTGAAACAGGGTCTCACTAAATTGCTGAGGGTCTTACTAAATTGCTGAGGCTGGCCTCCAACCTGTGATCCTCCTGCCTCGGCCTCCCAAGTACTGGGATTATAGGTGTGTGCCACCATGCCCTGCTTCTATTTTTAATTTTGAGATAGGGTCTTGCTAAATTGCTGAGGCTGGCCTTGAACCTGCGATCCTTCTGCCTCAGCCTCCCAAATTACTGGGATTGCAGGTGTGTGCCACTGCACCGGGCCTCTCTGGTTGCTTCCTTTTTTTTTTTTTTTTTGCGGTACTGGGGATCGAACCCAGAGGCATTCTACCTCTGAGCTACACCCCTCCCCGGCCCTATTTTTTATTCTTTATTTTGAAACAGGGTCTCACTAAATTGTGGAGGGCCTCACTTAAGTAGCTGAGGCTGGCCGCGAACCTGGATCCTCCGGTCTCAGCCTCCCAAGTACTGGGATTACAAGCGTGCGCCACCACGCCTGGCTCCCCCGCTTCTTCCACAGGCCACACGTTCCCATCTCCAGGCTTTTGCTCCTGCCACTCAGTCTCCCTGTGAATCACCCAGGGCAATACTTCTTCCAGGAAGCCTTCCTTGTCCACCCCCACCATGCCTGATGACCTACTGTTCCAATTTGGGGAGCGTCACAAATGTCCGGGGGAGTAAATGAATCTCAGTGAACATTCCCAAGCACAGGTGAAGGGGCGGACCCTCGGGGCTGTCTTCCCTCCCTTCCTGCAGGCTGCCCACCCTGTCCCCACTGGCAAGGGCTGCAGCTCTGGGTCCGGGGAACTGGCTCCTCACCCTGGAATGGCAGGCCCGGAGTCCGGCTGACGTGCTGGAGGAAGCGGGTGAGGTGCGGGGAGAGCACATCTGAGCAGCTGTGGTAGGCAGCCACAATGTACAGTAGCCTCCAGCCCCGCTGGCAGCTGTCCCTGCAAAGACACACACATGAGGCCAAGTCTCAGGTGGCCCAGCACCGGAAGTGTGTGCCAGAAGTCCCCTGGATTGGGCCCGAGGTGTCCAGCTCTCAGGCAGATCTGGGACGCACCTCCCGGCCCAGTGAGAAGCGGGCAGATGGCCTCGAGCCCCTGCAGGAAACATATTCTGTCTGGGAATCAGGGTGGGAGACAGAGAAGGGATGAGGCCTTGGATGGTTCTCCTGGCAGGGCATCTCTCTGGGGAAGATTCTGGGCAAGGTGAACCTGCTGGGGCTGTGCAGAGGTACTGGCAGGTAAGGCCTGGGGACAGGCAGGTGAGTCCCAGTGTCCTAAGAGCAGTACATATGTCAGGCACCTCATCTGCTGGCCCTGTCTGAGGGAAGCCAGGTCATTCATTTGCACACTGTCCTGGCCCAGGTGGTCTCAACTGTGGGGCTCTGGTGTCTGGGGACAGCACTGGGCTTCCAGCCGTTGCAGTTGGTTCAGGTATGATGTGAGCAACTTGGGCGAAGAAGGCTGTGTTTGGGAATTTCTACAATATTGTGTTAGTCTTGCTTTTCCTGGGATTGCCAAGCTGGGGAAATGTCTCCCGAGAGCTGCCATCTTGCTGATCTATGAGAGAGGCTGCCTGGGAGTGACATCGATACAGAGGCAAGGCCAAGAGATGGAGAAAGCCCCGTTTCTAATGACACCGGGATTCAGCTTTGCCTGAAGCTGGATTTTTTTGTTTTTGTTTTGGTGTGTGTGTGTGTGTAGTGCTGGGGATTGAACCCAGGGACATTTTACCTCCGAGATACACCTTTTTTTTCTTCTTCCTTTTGTTCCTGGAGATTGAACCCAGAGGCATTCTACCTCCAAGCTACACCCCCAGCCTGATTTTTTCTTCTTTCTTTCTCCTTCCTTCCTTCCTTCTTTCCTTCCTTCCTTCCTTCCTTCCTTCCTTCTTTCTTTCTTTCTTTCTTTCTTTCTTTCTTTCTTTCCTTTTTTGTGGTACTGGAGATTGAGCCTAGGGGTATTCTACCTCCAAGCTACACCCTTAGCCCTATTTTTAAAAATTTATTTATTTATTTATTTTTGCGGTACCGGGGATTGAACCCAGGGGCGTTCTACCTCTGAGCTACACCCCCTGGCCCTATTTTTTTTGTGTGTGTGTGGTACCGGGGATTGAACCTGGGGCGTTCATCCTGGCCCTATTTTTTTTATACTTTATTTTGAAACCGGGTCTCACAAAGTTGCGGAGGGCCTCACTAAGTAGCTAAGGCTGGCCGCAAACCAGGACCCTCCGGTCTCCACCTTCCAAGTATTGGGATTACAAGTGTGCGCCACCACGCCTGGCTTCCCCTGGCCCTATTTTTTATCCTTTATTTTGAAACCAGGTCTCACGAAGTTGCGGAGGGCCTCACTAAGTAGCTGAGGCTGGCCACAAACCCGGATCCTCTGGTCTCTGCCTCCCAAGTACTGGGATTACAAGCGTGCGCCACCATGCCTGGCTTAATTTTTATTTTGAAACAAGGTTTCATTAAGTTGATGAGAGTCTTACTACTTGCTGAGGCTGTCCTCGAACCTGTGATCCTCCTATCTCAGCCTCCCAAGTATTGGGATTACAAGTGTGTGCCACCATGCCCGGCTCTCAGTCCTTTTTATTTTGTGTGTATGTAGTGTTGGGATTAAACCCAGAGGCATTCTACCTCCGAGCTACACCCCAGACCTAGTTTATTTTTTTATTTTGAAACAGGGTCTCACTAAGTTGTTGAGAGCCTTGCTAAATTGCTAAGGCTGGTTTCAAACCTGCAATCCTCCAGTTTCAGCCTCCTAAGTACTGGGATTACAGGAGTGTGCCACCACTGCCATTTTACAGAGAAAGAAACTGAAGCTCAGAGAGGAGAAATGGCACGCCCCGGACCAAGTAATTCTAAAAACACGCGAGTGGGGAAGGTGAGGGGCCTCCCTGGGTGAGGGGTCTCAGGGAGGCAGGAGGCTGAACTGGCCCCGCCTGGACAATGGACACAGTGTGCGGGCGGGGGAGGGGAGGGCGGGAAGGCCCAGGTGACTCACTGCTTAGAGCTGGTGTTGTCTGTGATCTGCTTCACAATTTGACAGTAACACTCGTCCCTCATGACCTCATGGTCCTCACAAAGCTGAAAAAGGGCAGGCCAGGTCACGTGCCAGGGGTACCACATACCAGGTGCAAAAGGACAGGGCAGGCCTCGTGTCCCTTCCCCGGCTCCCTCTCCACCAACGGGATGCATTCCTCTTTGGGCTGTAGGAAGAATTTCCCACCCCACTGTCCTACAACTCAGGTTGACAGATGGGGAAACTGAGTCACGAGCAGGAAAGGGAACACGGGCAAAATTGTGCGGACTGACCTTCAGGAGGGTGCAGAGCACATCTAGGTCACTCTGGCCCTTCAGCGGGGCGTCCCCCATGAACTTCATCACAGCTGTGGGGAAGACCTGCGCAGCTCAGGCACACCACCCCCCAGCTGCCCAGCCCCCGGGGGCCCCCGAGTCCAGTCCCTCCCTGGGAGACTGTGGCCACAGGTCCCGGGGGCTTCCACTCTCTTCAAGGGGTCCCACGTCTGAGTGGATGGAGGGGAAAAATCCAAGGACCAGATCGGAGTGGCGACAAGCAGGGGCCACACTGGATGGTGGCTGCAGTCCCGTCCCCACACCTAGAAACATGTCCACGGCTATCTTGTTGAGGCTGCTGTCACTGAGTTCGATGAGGGATTCCTGGAGCGGGGTCTATGAGAGGGAGGGGCTGAGTCACGATGGGGGAGAGGTGTGTCAGAACAGAAGAGGTCATAAGATGAGAGGAGGGACCCGGGACAGGCGCCGCCCCCGGGAGGAGTCCTGGCCCCTCTTTGCTGAAAGCTGGAGGGTCTCGCTAAGGATAAGTTCTGTCTGTCCCAGGCCGGCAAGGGGCCCTCTGCGCCCACCCCCACGACACTTTACAGATGGAGAAACCGGACACCTTGGTGAAGCACAGCAGGTCCTCCAAGGTTCTAGACTCCCGGCCCTCCTTGGATTTCAGCCGGAGGCCATCCCTGCAAGAGGAGGTGGGCCGCTACAGACCGCACCCCCTCCCCCGATTGGAATGTTCTCAGCCCACCTCTCTCGTCAGTCTACCAGGCAGGAAGGCCCCCAGAGGCTGAGACTGGAGGTGGGTCCCAAACCCAGGTGGTCCCTCATCCCCACAGCCTGCAGCCTGGACCGCGGCAAGAAGCCCCCCTCAGTGTGGGGAAGGAGGCCTGGGACTCACTGAGTTCGCCTCTGAGGGTCTCGGAAATACTTCTGGGCAAACTCCAGCATGGAATACGGTGGGAGCGCCAGGGCGTCCTCCCCACGGTCCGCAGAGCGGGCCCTGACCGGGGGACCCTGCGGGAGAGGTGCAGCTAGCGAGACTTGTCCGGCCACACCCCACTTTGCTCTCTTGTCAAAGCTGATTCAAGGCCACTCCTCCCCTATTGAGCCAGACCTCTCGAGCAGCCCGTGCATCCACCCATCAGCACCCACCCAGTCCAGGCGGCCACGCCCCTCAAGTCTTGCAAACCCACCCCTCGCCCACTAAGCCACGCCCAATGCCCTGGAGATCACGCCCACCAGGCCAGCCCCTGCACGGGGTTGGCTGACTCCTGGCTGACCCCGCCCCTCTCTCCTCGGTTGGACCCGACTCGCTAGCTCCACCCACAAGCCCGCCCCTGCCCCGCTCACCGGGCCCCGCCCCATCCCAGGTGGACTTCACCTACAGGCCAGCCCAGGCTGGTCCCGCTCATCGCTGTGTTTGCAACCGACCGACCCCCACCCTTCCCTACCCCATTTGCTCACAATTCCATCTCCGGTCACCTTCCTGGCTCCCCCGCCAGTCACACAGCCGGTTCGCCCTATTTCACGACCCAAGGGCTGATGGCTGACCTTGCTGGCATCCTCTACTGCAGGCGGGCTGCCCCTGCCTTACCCCTGCGGTCTCCGCCCCATCGGCCTGGCCCCGCCCCGCCAGGCTCACCTCTCTCCTGCGGCCCACCTCCCGTGCAGCGGCTGTAGAGGCCACCGCAGCGGCCACGGCGGCTGCCCGGACCCGGCCTGGCTCGGCCGGCAGCTGCAGGAAGTCAGGGGCGGCAGCGGGCTGCACCAGCTCCGAAGGGAAGCGGCCCACGCGTCCGTGGATGGTCCCGAACCGCCAGCCTAGAGGGCACGGTAAAGGATCTGAGCAGAACAGGAAGGTCTTGTCTTGGGAGGAAGGGGGAACCTTTAGGGATACTTGGGTACTTCCTTGACCCTCCCCTAGAGCTCTGTGAGGGAGGCCATACCATCAAACCCTCCACTTTTTTTTTTTTTTTTGCATTGCTGGGGATGGAATCCAGGGCCGTTCCCATATTAGGCAAGCGCTAACCACTGAGCAACCCTGGCCCTTAGCAAGGTCATTTTACCTGGGAGGAGAGAAGCTCAGGGGCACGAGGCCATAGTGGCAGGTGGAGTGAAGGGGAAAGCAGCGTTTGTGGACTCTCAGGTCATGCAGAGACACAAAGAAAGTCTGGCCACAAAGGTGGACGCGCTAATGCCTACAGACACAGCCATCTATGCAGGCAGAGGGCTGCGCTATAGGGCCACGGGCAGGCATGCCCTACCAGACCATGGCAGGGACTTTTGAAGATCTGGCCAGACCAGACCATATTGGGGCACCAAGAAACCCTCATTGTGCATCTGTAGTGTGAGCGCATGAGACGAGGGTGAGCCCTGTTTGGGGTTCCCAGGTTTCGGGTGTCCCTGGGGTACCCACCAAAGTCAGGGCTTCTGCGTCGCAGCTCCTCCAGGTATACAACCTTCTTGCGGACCACACAGCCGGCACTGTAGCCTGCAGGCCAGGCTCGTGTCAGCATCTGCCAGGGAGGCCCAGGCTCCCCTTCTCCAGCCTGCCCACCCCATGGCACTGACCCACTCGCGGGGGCTCCAGGGGCTGCAGGTGGATGATGTCGCCCTTGTGGAAGGCCAGCAGCGCAGGATCCTCAGGCAGGAAGTTCCTCACTGCGACCACGTAGTCAGAGTCCTGGGTTGGCCAGGGGCAGGGTGAGGGATCCTGGTCCCCTGTACCTGCTCCCAGAGGCCTAGGGCTCCTCCCATCCTCCCAGCACAAAGGGGAAGGGGGCATTCCCTAGTGAGGGGAGGAACGGTCATCCCAGGTGGAAGATGACGCCTCCGAGGGGCAGAAGCCTGAATCTGGCCAACACAGACTCAACCTTTCAACCTTTCTTTATTGGTACTGGGGATTGAACCAGTGGCATTCTACCTCTGAGCTACTTCCCTAGCCCTTTCAATTTTTTTTTTTTTTTGTGGTACTGGGGATGGAACCCAGAGGCATTCTGCCTCCAAGCTACACCCCCAGCCCTATTTTTTATTCTTTATTTTGAAACAGGGTGTCACTAAGTTGCAGAGGGCCTAAGTAGCTGAGGCTGGTGGCAAACCCGGATCCTCTGGTCTCAGCCTCCCAAGTACTGGGATTACAAGCGTGTACCAGCATGCCCAGCTTAAACTTTGATTTTTTAAATTTTGAAACAGGGTCTCGCTAAATTGCTGAGGCTGGCTTAAAACCTGTGATCCTCCTATCTCAGCCTCCCAGGTACTGAGATTACAGGCATGTGACATCATGCCCTGCTAGCCCTGGTCCCCATTTTTATTGTTATTGTTGTTGTGTGTGTGGTATTAGGGATTGAACCCAGGGGTATTCTACCTCTGAGCTACATCCTCAGCCCTATTTTATTTTTATTTGGAAGCAGGGTCTCGCTAAGTTGCTGAGAGCCTCACTGAGTTGCTGAGGCTGGCTTTGAACCTGCGATCCTCCTGTCTCATCCTCCCAAGTACTGGGATTACAGGCGTGCACCATCATGCCCGGCTCTATTTTATTTTTTATTTTGAAATAAGGTCTCGCTAAGTTGCCGAGGGCCTTGCTAAATTGCTGAGGCTGGTCGCTCCTTGCCAGGCACAAAGATGGACCTTCGGGCTCAAGGACTCAATCCCTTCCCACCAGAGCCTTCCCCAACCAGTGCTGGGCCTGGGGGCCGCCTTGTCTACGGTGGGGAGATGGACAGAGACATGTGCAGCAGGCCAGGATTCAGTCACTGCAGGAGGTTGCAGAAGACAAATGCTAGGGAGCCCAGGAGATGTCGAGCCACCCTGTTGAGTACCTTAGTAAAGGTTTCCCAAAGGAACAAACAAAAGGGGTACCTAATCCAGGCCCAGTGGTGCACACCTATTAACCAGTACTTGGGAGGCTGAGACAGGAGGATTGCAGATTCGAAGCCAGCTTAAGCAATTTAGCCAGACCCTCAGCAACTTAGCAAAACCCTGTTTCAAGCCCGGGCTTGGTGGTGCATGCTTGTAATCCCAGTACTTGGGAGGCTGAGACTGGAGGATCTGGGTTCGCGGCCAGCCTCAGCTACTTAGTGAGGCCCTCTGCAACTTAGTGAGACCCTGTTTCAAAATAAAGAACAAAAAATAGGGCTGGGGTGTAGCTCAGAGGTAGAATGCCCCACAAAAAAAAAAAAAAAAACTGTTGCAAAATAAAAATAAAATAGGGCTGGGGATGTAGCTCAGAGGTAGAACATTCCTGAGCTCAATCCCCAGTACCAAAAATATAAAAGGGGGGTGGGACCTGGCATTCCAGGTAGCACACAAGCACAGGGATGCGCGGGACACAGCCCCTGGCACGCACACATGCAGTCACGCTTCCTACACTGGCGTGGCTGGTATAAATCGGGGGCAGGAGAGCCCTGATCTGGGACCCTTGGCCCAGGCAGCATCTGTGGGAGGATCCTGACCTTCTTCAGCTCTAGGATGAAGTCGTCCACCAGGGTCTTGACCTGGTGAGCTCGGGCTGAGAAGAGAATGACCTTCTCACAGGCCAGGTTGAACTCCAGCATGTTCGGTGAGGGCATGGTCACAAAGAGGATGTCTGCAAAGCTGGGGGATGGGAAGGTCGCATGAGGACAGGACCAGGCCAGAGGAACGCCCTCCCCCAGCCCTTCACCGTCCTCTGTCCTGCTCTGTGCCACCCCCGAAGCCCAGTCCCACACCAGACCCCTAGGACCCCAGGGACTTCTTGTTCATCTCCTACCACCCTTTGAACCAATGCTCCACCCCCCCGCCCACCTATTGATTTTGTCCACACAAATCTTTTCCACCACTGATCAAAATGTCTCCATCTGCCGGGCGTGGTGGCGCACACTTGTAATCCCAGTACTTGGGAGGCTGAGACCGGAGGATCAGGGTTCGCGGCCAGCCTCAGCTACTTAGTGAGGCCCTCCGCAACTTCGTGAGACCTGGTTTCAAAATAAAAGATAAAAAATAGGGCCGGGGGTGTAGCTCGGAGGTAAAACGTCCCTGGGTTCCATCCCCGGTACCGAAAAAAAAAATGTCTCCATCTTTTCTTTTTCTTTTGTGGTACTGGGGATGGAACCCAGGGGCATTCTACCTGTGAGCTACACCCCAGCCCTATTTTTTATTCTTTATTTTGAAACAGGGTCTCACTAAGTTACAGAGGCCTCACTAAGTAGCTGAGGCTGGCCGGGAACATGCAATCCTCCTGTCTCAGTCTCCCAAGTACTGGGATTACAAGTGTGTGCCATCACGCCTGGCTTCTCCATCTTTATTATTATTCTTTTTTAGTGGTGCTGGAATTGAACCAAGAGGTGCTTTACTTCTGAGCTACACCCAAGCCCTTTTTATTTTTTATTTATTTTTATATTTATTTATTGTGGTACTGGAGATTGAACCCAGGGGCATTCTACCTCCAAGCTATATCCCAGCCCTATTTTATTTTTTGTTTTGAAACAGGGCCTTGCTAGGTTTCTGAGAGTCTCGCTATGTTGCTGAGGCTGTCCTCTAACCCGTGATCCTCCTGTCCCAGCCTCCCAAGTACTGGGATTACAGGCGTGTGCCACCATGCCCAGCTCTATTTTTTTTTAATTTTGAAATGGGGCCTCATTAAATTACCACATACTGGCCTCCAACCTTTGATCCTTCTGTCTCAGCCTCCCAAGTACTGGGATTATGGGTGTGGGCCACAGCACCCGACTCTCTCCAGAATGAACCCGAGGGCATTCTACCTCCAAGCTATACCTCCTGCCCTATTTTATCTTTTGTTATTTTGAATCAAGGTCTCACTAAATTGCTGAGGCTGGCCTCAAACCTGTGATCCTCCTGTCTCAGTCTCCCAAGTACTGGGATTACAGATGCATGCCACCAGGCCTGGCTATTTTTTTTTTAAACAGGATTCTCACTAATTGCTGAGGGTCTCACTAAGTTGCTGAGGCTGGCCTTAAACCTGTGATCCTCCTGTCTCAGCCTCCCAAGTACTGAGATTACAGGCGTTTGTCACCATACCTGGCTTCAGTTTCCCCATCTTTTAAATGGGTTTAGCACAGAGACTGGCACACCATAGGGACTTGGTAAGCAGCTTTGGACAGAGTGGAGAAACACTGATGCCAGTCTGTGCCCTAGTCTCCAGCTGGGCCCTCTCCTGCCCACCCATCGCTCACCTGTATGCACGCAGGACCCGCAGCTGCCCGCTGGCCTCCCGGCTGCCCTTGACCATCCGCAGGAGTTTGATGCCCGTGTGGGACACAGCTAGGATCTGTACGCCGGTGCCCACGCTGCCCTGGGGTGAGGACAAGGGGCGTGTGTACGTCTTCCAGCCTCAGCCCTGAATGCTCTGGGCAGGTGTGGGGGCAGGCAGGGGTTCTCACCGTGGCGGGGAAGAGGCGGGAGAAGTAGACCTCCCAGCTGTCGCGAGCAGTGCTGACCACGGCCCGCTTCACACTCTCCGTCACCAGAGGCCGCTGTGTGTCCAGCTGGTTCTGGGCTAAGGGAGGCCAGGTCTGGTTAAGAACCCCTTCCGTGTCCGTCCCCTACCAGCCCACACCTCAGGGAGGTCTGGGAGGGTGGCTGACGCCCAGCAAGAAGACAGCTGACCCCAGCAGCCAAGAAGGGGCGTGTCTGGGAGCCATGTAGGCGTGGCGTGTTAGGCCCCGCCCCCGGAAAGAGCCAGCCGCCCGGTCTCCATCAGTGCTTCCCCGCCCCCTGGAGTACCAAACAGGGCCTTCATTCTCAGCCGCTCCTCGTCCGAGATGCGCAGGCAGGCCTCAGACAGCGTGTCGTGCAGGATCTGCGGGAACAAGGCACGATGCAGGGGGGCACATGGGGCTCCCCAGCCGGGGACCCAGGCTGAACTGGGGGAACGGGAGGGTCCCATTTTGTAGTAGTGGATTCGTCTATAAGTTGCATCATCTTTGAAAGCCAGGTCCCAGGTACTACAGGGGCCCTCTCCCTTCTCCTCACCTTTCCAATCTATTCCACTTTTCCCAGGCCTCAGTTTCCCTATCTATCCAGGGGGGCTTGGATTTGATCTCTGGGCCCTGCCTAACTCAGGCGGGCTGTGATTCTGATTAGATCGAATTGCGGGCTCCTTGACCTTATCAATGGGAGGGGGGGGGTTCAGTAGGACAGTTTCCCAACCTCAAGGACCTGAAATTCCAGAGTGCAAAAAGAGTTTTTTTTTTGTTTGTTTGGTTTGGTGGAACTGGGGATTGAACCCAGAGACATTCAACCCCTGGGCTACAGCCCCAGCCTATACACACACACACACACACACACACACACACACACACACTGGGGATTGAGCTCAGGGTATAACTCTGAGCTACACCCCCAGACCTTTCTTATTCTTTATTTTGAAACAGGGTCTTGCCAAGTTGCTGCAGGGTTTTCTGAATTGCTGAGGCTGGTCTCGAACCTGTGATCTTCCTGCCTCAGCTCCTAAGTACTAGGATTACAGATGTGCACCACTGCACCCGCCTCTTTTTAAAAACTTTTTATTATTTGCTTATTTATTTATTTTTGCAGCACTGGGGATTGAACCCAGGGGCATTTTACCACTGAGCTACACCCCCAGCCCCATTTTATTTTATTTGGAAACAGGGTCTTGCTACATCGCTGAGGCTGGCTTGGAGCCTGCGATCCTACTGTCTCAGCCTCCCACATATTGGGATTACAGGCGTGCACTACCACGCCTGGCTTAATTTTTTAATTTTGAGACTGGGTCTCGCTAAATTGCTGAGACTGGCCTCGGGCCTGTGATTCTCCTGTCTCAGCCTCCCAAGTACCGGGATCACAGGCACGTGCCACCGCGCCCTGCTCAGAGAATTTGCAGACAGCTCATCTATGCACCCATTGCCCTGCGGAGTACACTGAAGCAGAAAGGGAGAGCGGACATCACCTGGCGGAACAGCAGGTCTAGCTGCACAGGGTGGCTGTAGCTGTCCTTGGGGTAAAACACCTGCGGGGGCGGGGCTTCAGTGGGTACCTTCACCCAGCTGGCACCGGCCCCACCCCCTAGCTGCAGCCCCGCCCCACACTGGCCCGCTGACTCCGCCCCCAACCCCAGCCCTGACCACCCGATTCTCCTACCTCCAGAGTCCCAGAACCCCTCTATCCCGCTTCCACCGCTCCGGCTCCCGCCCGGCTTGGCCAGGTACCTCTTTGCGCAGAAAGATCCGCCAGGGGGCGTCCTGGTAGCCGTAGAAGCTGGGGTTGATGAGGCGGTGCAGGCGCGTCTGCACGGGTTCCTCTGATGGCTCCAGCGATCTCGAAGGCAGCGCTAGAGGCAGGGGGTGGGGACAGTAGAGAATGGGGCTGGGCCGGTGCAGGTGTCCCTGCTCATGGGGGTCGCACTCCTACAACCAAGCCCTCAGTGGACGCAGGGACAGCGCTTAGCAGCCGGCGCTGGGGGCTGCGGATGCCCCAGGGATCAAGAGATTGGGCCCCTGCCGTGGACTGTAGAGCATCGTGGCCGGTGTGCGTGGAGGGGACGGTTCCGAAACAACAAAGCTCTGGGCGCTAGGAGCTGGGATGGAGGTACAGCAGAGGGATTGAGCAGAGGTTGGGGACTGGTCCGTGAGGGTCCCTCACTCCGGGGGTCTAGGAAGACCTCTCTGAGGACATTTGAACTGAGACCTGAATGAAGAGAAGGGACCGGGCATGCAAAGATCATGGGGAAGAGCACTCTAGACAGAGGAGGGCCAAGTGCAAAGGCTCGGGGGGCTGGGGTGGACGTGGGGTGCTCCGGGAGCAGAGTGGAGCTGGGAGGAAGGCAGACAGACCACACAGGTGGGTCTCAGAGGCCACAGGGAAGAGTTCAGAGGTCACTGGAGGAGCCCTTGGAGGGTTTTTGTTATCAGGGACACAATGTGAGCTGGTCTGTACCTTTTCTTTTTTCTTTTTTTTTTTTTTTTTGGCACTGGGGATTGAATCCAGGGCATTCTACCTCCGAGCTACACCCCCAGTCCCTTTTATTTTTTATTTTAAAACAGGGTCTCGAGCTGGGCTTGGTGGTGCACACTTGTGATCCCAGTACTTGGGAGGCTGAGACAGGAGGATTGCAGATTCGAGGACAGCCTCGGCAACTTAGCGAGATCCTGTTTCCAAATAATAAATAAAATAGGTCTGGGGGTGCAGCCTGCAGGTAGAAGGCCCCTGGGTTCTATCCCCAGTAACACACACACACACACACACACACACACACACACACACACAATGAATAAATAAAAAAATAAAACAGGGTCTCAGTAAGTTGCTGAGGGCCTCATTAAGTTGCTGAGGCTGACCTCGAAACTTCAATCCTCCTGTCTCAGCTTCCCAAGTAGTGAGATTACAGGTGCGCACCAACACACCGGGCAGATCTATAGCTTTTAGGATCACTATGGCTGCTGTGTTGTGACGGTGGTGCCAGGAGGCCTGTGTTTCTAACCCTGGTCTGACACTTTTGAGCTGTGCGTCCTTGGGCAAGCCACCAAATTGCTTTGTGCCTCTATTTCCCCATCTGTAACATGTGGGAACAAATGGTAGTGCCTTGATGGGGTTTAATAGGATTAAATGAGGCCGGGATGGGCCTGGCCCGACACTGGTGAGGGCTGACTGTTGATATAATAATATTGTTATTGGCACTGGGGATTGAACCTGGGGGCATTCTTTTTTTTTTTTTTTTTTTTTGCGGTACCGGGGATTGAACGCAGGGGCGTTCTACCTCCGCGCTACGCCCCCAGCCCTATTTTTTATACTTTATTTTGAAACCGGGTCTCACGAAGTTGCAGAGGGCCTCACTAGGTAGAGAGAGACAGGGAGAGAGAGAGAGAGAGAAAGAGAGAGAGTGTGAGCTGAGGCTGGCCGCGAACCTGGATCCTCCGGTCTCTGCCTCCCAAAGAACTGGGATTACAAGCATGCGCCACCACGCCCGGCAACCTGGGGGCATTCTACCTCTGAGCTATACCCCAGTCTTCTTAAATTTTTCTTTTTCTGCGCTAGAGTAGCAACACAGGAAATTCGGGGTATCTGAGTCATATATGTAAACTGTATTAATGAAAATGAGGGCTTTCACTGCATTTCTAAGAAATGTTCTTTTTTTGGACACTTTTTTTGGGGAGGGTACTGGGGATTGAACCCAGGGGCATTCTACCTTCAAGTTATACCCCTATCCCTATTTTATTTTTGTTTTGAAACAGAGTCTCACTGGTTTGCTGAGAGTCTAAGTTGCTGAGGCTGGTCTCAAACTTGGGATCCTCCTGTCTCAGCCTCCCAAGTACTAGGATTCCAGGTGTGTGCTATTGCACCCAGTTTATTTATTTTGAAACGGGATCTTGTTAAGTTTCTGAGGGTCACACTATGTTGCTGAGGCTGGTCTCCAACCTGCAATCCTCCTGTCTCAGCCTCCCAAGTCCTGGGATTCCAGGTGTGGGCCATGACGCCCAGCTTGAGTGTTAATATTATAATTACAGCCGGGCGTGGTGGCCCACGCTTGTAATCCCAGTACTTGGGAGGCGGAGACCAGAGGATCCGGGTTCGCGACCAGCCTCAGCTACTTAGTGAGGCCCCCCGCAACTTCGTGAGACCCGGTTTCAATAAAGGATAAAAAATAGGGCTGGGGGTGTAGCGTGGAGGTAGAATGCCCCTGGGTTCAATCCCTGGTACCGCAAAAAAATATATATATATATATATTATAATTACCAGGAACATACACACGTGGACCACCCACAAGCAGACCAGGCAGCACCTGTGCTCATAGACTTATTCATGCACCTGGACGCCCCGCCTGCTGCCCCTCCCTCCTTCCTGGCCCTCTCACCTTGAGTGGGCCCCACGGATGGCCTCGGTGCACTGGCAACCGGCTTCACCAGGGCCACGGTCTCTCTGGGCACCTGTCCCACCCCAAATAGAGTGCTCAGGGTGCAGCGGGCAGGCCCTGTGGAGGGGCGGTGGCAGGCCCCGGCTTCTGGGGGTAGCTGGTTTTGAGTTCCCTCTGGAGGCCCCCCTTTGACTTCTGTTCCATCGGGGCCCAGCCCCACCCTGCCCCTTACCTGGGTGCCAGGTGCTGCCACCAGGTGTGTCATCTGGCCCTTCAGCAGCATCAGGGCCTCCTCGTGGGGGTCTGGACGCTTCACGAACACCCTCCCTCCGTCTTTCCTGCTAGGCATTGACTTATTGAGGGGTTGTTTTTTTTTGGAACTGGGGATTGAACCCAGAGGCATTCTACCTCCATGCTACACTCCCAGCCTAGTTTTCTTATTTGGAAATAGGGTCTTGCTAGGTTGATGAGAGCCTCAATTAAGTTGCAAGGCTGGTTTAGAACTTGCAATGTTCCTGTCTCAGCCTCCCAAGTACTGGGATTACAGGTGTGTGCCACCATGCCCGGTTCAAATTATTTTCTTCTTTTTTTATTTTATTTTACATTTATTTATTTATTTATTTATTTATTTATTTATGCTGGGGATTGAACCTAGGGCATTCTACGTATGAACTACACCCCCAGCCCCCTTTTTATTTTTTGTTTTGAAACATGGTCTTACTAGGTTGCTGAGAGTCTCATCAGATTCCCAAGGCTGGCCTTGAACTTGTGATCTTCCTGTCTCAGCCTCCCAAGTACTGGGATTACAGGAGTGCACCACCACGCCCGGCTTTATGTTTTATTTTGAAACAGGGTCTCACTAAATTGCTAAGACTGGCCTTGAATCTGCAATCCTCCTGTCTCAGCCTCCCAAGAACTGGAATTACAGGCATGTGCCACCATGCCCAGCTCTCTGTGAATTCTTTCAATGGGAACTTTGGCCTCCACCAACCCCATTCTTATAATTGAGAACCCAGAGAGGATCAGACACTGGCCTGAGGTCACACAGCACAACCAAGAGGGCAGCAACCTGGACTTCCCTCTGCCCCAGGGGCTCCTCTGGACCCTGGGGCATAAACAAAGTTCATCCCCAGAGGTGCTGGGCAGGCCCGGTTGAACCCAGTGGGCAGGTGTGCTGAGGGTGGGCACTGGGGGTGCAGCGAGGAGGTGAGTGGGTTGGAGGACCGGGGCCGGGGCGTGCTGACCTCAGGGCCTCGGGGCGGCCTCCCCGGGGCGGTTGCTGGTACTGCCGGACGATGTTCCTGATCTGCTGTGTGGGCTGAGGGAAGTGCTCAGAGTTGAGTGTGGAGTACCGGACCAGCTCCGGGGTGGGCGAGGCTGTGGGCCAGGGGAGGCAGGGAAGGGCTAGTCTATAGGGGGCACGGCCGCACCCCATCCTGTCCCCAGCAGCCCCCCAGGCTGGGCAGGACACTCACTGAGTTCCGGAGAAGCGTGGTCCTGTGCTAGAACGGGGGCAGCCACAGGCTTGGTGGGGGGCTTCAGGGCCCTGGCCAGGGGTGCCGGGGCCGAGGGCTTCGGAGCAGAGCGGAGGAGCACGGGTTTGGCCGGGGGACCGGTGCCTACTGACTTGGGCCGTGCCTCCGGCGCTAGGGGTTTCTGTGAGGAGCGGGGCATAAGGTGGACTGCCTGGGACACACCAGCCTGCTCTCAGGGACCCTTTCTGCCCATGACGGGCTGTGGGGTTCCTGGGCTTCAACAGGTACAGCAATGTTCATTGCAGCACAGCACCTTTGTGTGTGTGTGTGTGTGTGTGTGTGTGTGTGTGTGTGTGTGTGGTACTGGGGATGGAACCCAGGGGCATTCTACCTTTGGGCTACACCCCCAGCCCTATTTTCCTTTTTATTTGGAAACAGAGTCTCACTGAGTTGCTGAGAGCCTCACTAAGTTGCTAAGGCTGGCCATGAACCTGTGATCTTCCTGTCTCAGTCTCCCAAGTACTGGGATTACAAGTATGCGCCACCGCGCCCGCTAGCACAGTGTCATTCTGCACAGCGGTCTCTAAGCACCTCCCCCCGGGGGGGGGCTGCAGGCTCACCTCTGGGGGCAAGGGTCTCGGGGCAGGACTCAGGGGCTGCTGCTGCAGCGCCATGGCTTGCAGTGTCATCTCCCGGGCCTGGGGAGAGGTGGCCATGGTGACCAGAGAGGTCCCTCGTCTGCCACCCACCCCGGCCGTCCCTCCCTCACTCACCAGGAGCACCGCCTGTTTGTGGATGAAGGCTTGCTGCAGAGCCAGCGTGGAGGCATCCAGGCCTGGGACTGGGGAGCCAGGCAGAGGGACCCGGCGGGCACAGGAAGTGGAAGGAAGAAGGAATTCCCCACCATGCTCCCACCGCCCGGCCTCTCCCCTTGCCATGCCCACGGCGGCCTCCTCTAGCATGTGAAGGTTCTGGAGAACTGGCACGTGGCCCCCTCCCCGCCCCACCCTGGAGCCCCCCGGGGTGAGGCACTGACTTGGACTTGGCTTTGGCTTTGGGGGTCTCCTGAGGGTGTCTTTGGTACTGCTCTCGCCGCCTCCGCCAGGCTGACCGCCCCCTTTCATGCGGTAAGCGATGGCTGTTGGTTTCTCCAGGTCCTGGGGACAGCAAGTGGCTCGAGTGACCAACTGCTGTGGATCCATGGCAACCGGCACCCGACACCGGCCACTTCTCCACCCCCTCCTCCGGGGACCTTCCATTGGCCAAGCTTCTGCTCTCTGCCCAGCATTTACCCACGCCGTCCCCATCAGCCCCTCCGCCCCCCGCCATGACCCTGAGAGCCTTCCACACAGCAGCAAACTGAGGGGCAAAGAGGGGCTGTGAGCCAGGCGTGGTGGCACATGCCTGTCACCCCAGTACTTGGGAGGATCGCGGGTTGGAGGCCAGCTTCAGCAACTTAGCAAGTCCTTTTTTTTTCAGTACTGGGGATTGAACCCAGAGGCATCCTATCCTTTTTTATTTTTTATTTTGAAACAGGGTCTTGCTAGGTTGTTGAGAGTCTCGTTATATTGCTGAAGCTGTCCTTGAACCTGTGATCCTCCTGTCTTAGCCTCCCAAGTCTTGGGATAATAGGCATGTGCCACCACACCTGGCTAGGGAGGCCCTTTTCAAAATGGAAAATAATGAAGCGAGATGTGGTGGCACATGCCTGTCATCCCAGGACTTGGGAGGCGAGCCAGGAGGATCACAGGTTTGCAGCCAGCCTCAGCAACTTAGTGAGGCCTTGTTTCAAAATAAAACAGGGCTGGGGGTCTAGCTCGGGGGTAGAATGCCCTTGGGTTCCAACCCCAGTACAAGAAAGAAAAGAAAGAAAGAAGAAGAAAGAAAGAAAGAAAGAAAGAAGAGAGAGAGAGAGAGAGAGAAGGAAGAAACAGGAGAAAAAGGAAGGAAGGAAGAGAGGGAGGGAGGGAGGGAGGGAAGGAAGGAAGGAAGGAAGGAGAAAGGAAAGGAAAGGAAAGGAAAGGAAAGGAAAGGAAAGGAAAGAAAAGAAAAGAAAAGGGCCGGCGTGATGGTGCACGCTTGTAATCCCAGTACTTTGGGAGGCGGAGACCGGAGGATCCGGGTTCGCGGCCAGCCTCAGCTCTCTCTCTCTCTCT
>PVJS01028311.1:0-25599 GCA_004027185.1 Glis glis
AAAAAAAGGAGAATAATACACACACAAGGAGAAGACCCCGTGCAGATGAAGACAGAGGTCAGACAATGCTTCTGCAAGCCACAGCTGGCCAGCCACACAAGAAGCCGGAGCAGCCGGAGCATACCCGCCCCACAGAGCCTGCGGGAGCCAGCCCTGCCCACACCTTCATCTCAGACATTGGCCTCCAGAACCGAGTGTAAGCCTGTGCACTCTGTCACGGCGGCCCTCCTCCTCCATGGACTATGACAGCAGCTGCGGGCTCCTCTGGGTTCCTCTTGATAACATTCAGATCCTTTAACATAAAAAGGTGCCCAGGCTGCTGGGCTTACTGGGTGGGTCTGGCCCATCAGATGCTGTTCAGACTCGCTGGGCAGCTGCATTCCCAGGTGCTCACCCACCCCTGTCTGTCACACACATCCTCCTTCCCGGCCCAGGCCTGGTGGCAGGGACGCTGGTGGAGCCAGCTCTGCCCCCAAGCGAGCTATGAAACCCACGGAGAGGGTCCTGGGCAGGACCACCGTCCACCTCCCTGGGACCTGGCGCACAGGTACCAGGACAGGCTTGGGCACAGGACCAAAGACGCAGCCATTCTGCCCACAGTACATGCTTGCTGAGGACCCTCTGGCTGGGCAGAGGACTGAGACCGATCGTGCCTCGGGGAGCTGCTGTGCCACTCTGCTGCGCCCCTCACTCTGGCCCTGGGGGGTCTGAGGGGCACCTGGTGGAGCTTGGGACAGAGGGGCTGCTCTTCCAGGGCCTCCTGAGGCCTCATCTCTCCCCACCCAGCACCAGCCCCCTGCCAGGTCCCTGATCACTCAGACCTGACCGCAGGGACCGAGGCCTGGAGTTCTGGCAGGGCGCTCCCTGCAGCCCCCACCAGGCTTCACAGCCTCCTGCCAAGTAAGAACTGCTGGCTTTGCAAAGAGCCCAAATCCAGGCAAAAGAGGGGACCCGGACACCCTAAAATCCAGCAAGATGTGCACAGAGGGCCACAGGGCGTTTGCCTGGGCCCACCCTGACCCTAACCCACCAGGCCCCAGAGACGCCCCTCCCCCAGAGCACAGCTTCTCCGAAGGTCTTATCCCTGTGGACACGCCAGCTCCTGTGTCCAGGGCAGCGTCCTCTGAGCAGCCTGTCTCCCCACTCTAAATGGGAGTGCGGTGTGGACGGGCAGGGCCGGCTGTCTGCCCAGCTAGGAAGAACTTCCTCCGATACGAGAGGCTCAGGCTCCCGCCAGGCTCACATTTCAACCAGCGGGACCGGTAATGGAGGTGCTGGCCAGAGATGCCCTTAAAAGGCCAGGGCTGTCCAGCCTCAGGGTTCCCAGGAGGGCGGGCGGGGGCCGTGGGGGCTTCTTGGCGCCGTCACTCTGGACACTGTGGCGACAGCTGCTCTTGTCCATTTATAACTCTCAGCCTCAGGATCTCTGAGACCCTGGCGAGCCGCAGCCCCGCCCGCCCCTTCCCACTCCTGGCACTGCAGTGAGGAGGGAGGGGGCCTCTGTGACCCCAGAACAGTTTCCCCACTAGAAAACTGTGGGTGTAGAGGCCGTTTTCACCTGCCACTGGAAACACTTGGGCCTTCGGTCGCCACCTGCCAATCATGGGCCTGGGAGGGTGGCCGGGACAGTCCAGACCCAGGCTGGAGGTGGTGGTCATCAACCCCATCTGCTACTGACCACCTGCCTGCTAAGCCATGGGGGCGAAGGTGAGCTCCAGCCCCAGCCCAGTGAGAGCCGGATCCGCAGGCAGCCAAGCCCTCCGGCCTGCCTGTCCCCCAGCGCCTCTCCCCAGGGACCTGCTTCTCTCCCAGCCTTTGCGCTTGCTGAGCCTGTCCCCAGGAGGGCCCCCTCCCTGGCCAGAGCTGGTTACGGAGTGGTTCATTCACTTACTATCTCTGTCTCCATCTGGATCCTGCCTGTGCCACCCCAGTGCCCACCCCGGCGTTGGCACAATGAAAGAATGTGGGGGAAGAGAGGCAACTCGGGAGGCTGTTCTGGAAGCCTGATGGAGCAGCAGAGTCCTCGCACAGCAGCCCACGCGGAGGCATCTCCGCCACTGCCCACTGGTGTGGGTGCTGTGGGGTGAGCTGCTGTGGCATCCACAGGCCCAGGTGTGCAGGCCCTGACCTGAGTTTGGGGAAGCTCCCCTTGGCCCAGCCCCGCAGCCTGCCTCCCCTTCCTGGCTGACCTGAGCTGTTCCAGGTTCCTCCCAAACCTCCCTCCCAGGCCAGTTCTCTTCTGTCTTGACCTTGGCTCGTGGAAACCCAGCTGCCAGGTGTCCCTTGGCCAGCTGTCACCCTGCTCAGTGCCCTCCGCCGATGGTGACCCCAGGACAGTGCCCCCTGGGGGCAATAGCACCCAGTAGCACCTGGAGGACCAAGCTCCAGGTCAACTGGAAGCTGCCCCTGCAGAGAGCCCAGAACCCAAACAGGGCACCCTCCCAGGCAGGAGGCCATGGGGGTGTGGGGCCTGCTCCCCTTGGCCTTGGCACTGTGACTGCCTGGGAAAGGGACCCCAGGGACCACCTCATCTCTCAGATTGAGACAAAGCCTAGGGGGGCCAGCCGGCCCTGTGCCCCCGTCCCAGCCAGGGAGGGACAGGACCAGAGTCCTGTTTCTGACACCCCCACCCCACTCGAGCCCTTCCTGAGAGGCGATTGATCTATTGACCCGGGGCTGGCAGGAAGCCCACTCAGGAGCCTGCACCTTCTCCGGCCAGCTGGAGCCGGAGTTCCATCCTTGCTTTTGAAATCAATGGATCAGCACGCCGTGGGAGTTTCTGGAAGGCCAAGCACCTCTCCTGGGGGACAGACAAGGCCTGCCGCCCACAGCCTTGGCCTGACCCCGGGCCTGAGCCCCCTCCCTGGGCCAGTTCCAGGAAGCCGGGTGACTGGCCTGAATGTTGACGGAAGCTGCTCCGGGTGGCTCCCTGGGGACGGGGAAGGCGTAGACGCAGCTAGCCACGCTGATCCTCACGCCGCCTGTCCCTGCTCCACAAGGTCACAGCCCAGGAGAGCAGGCTGGCTGCCCCAGGTTTGCTTCCAGCATGCAGTCGGTTTCTGGAGAAGTGTCCCTAGGGAGCTCAGAGAGCCTCCTCCTTTCCTTTGTTCCCAGAACCCCAGGAACACAGGCTGGAGGTGAAGTAACGGGCCTCAGCAAGCAGCTGGGCTGCGGGGAGGGGATCTAGTCCCCCAGGCCTCAGTTCCCCCCACTTCCAGACAGGGACAAGCCTCCCCACCGAGACCCTGCCCTTGCCAAGCCCCAGAGAGCCAGCTTCCCTAGCCCCATCTTCAGACCCGGAACCTTCCAGAGAGAACAGGCCAAGAGCTTGCGGAACCCATCAACCATAACTCCCCACTGACTGCACAGGAACCTCATGTGGGCTTTTTTTTTTTTTTTTTTTTTTGCGGTACCAGGGATTGAACCCAGGGGCATTCTACCTCTGAGCTACACCCCCAGCCCTATTTTTTATCCTTTATTTTGAAACCGGGTCTTACAAATTTGCGGAAGCCTCACTAATTAGCTGAGGCTGGCCGCGAACCTGGATCCTCTGGTCTCAGCCTCCCAAGTACTGGGATTACAAGCATGCGCCACCATGCCCGGCTTCATGTGGGCTTTTGAAGGGACCAGTTATGGGCCTTGAGGGTGGGCCTGTCACAAGCACTGGTAAGACTTTCTAGAAGTTTCTAACATGTCCACAGGTGAGCACACAATGGGCCCATCCTACCCCTTGTGGGCACCCCTCCTGCTGCAGATCCCTCACCTGGTTGTTGTGGCCGCCAGGGCTGCCATCATGGTCATCCCCCACCCCGCCCCGCAGACGAGTGAACAGGCACAGATGCCTGCTCCTCCTCCAAGTTATGGGCTGGAACTCCAAGGGGCTGGAAAGCAGTCCTTGCTCTGAGGCCCGAGGCCCCCTGGGTGTGGAGGTGAGGGTAAGTGAAGGGTGACCCGTGGGGTCCCTCTGACCCTCACGCATCTGCCTTGGTGCAGCTGGCTGACCAGTGGGGCCCCGGGCTAGGCCCCCCATACACCCTTGCCCTGCCAGCTCCTTCTCTTGCCCTAGAGGGCAGCTGGCCTCCTACGGGTCGCCATGGCCACCTGCAGGTGGACACAGAGGCCTCTGCTTTGACCTCAGAGCCAGCAGGCTGGGGACAGCAGCTGAGGGCCGAGGCCTCTGCTGGGCCAGGACTTACGCCCAGGCCTTTGTCAGGCTGTTGGTGCTGTGGGTGGCGGAGGCTGCAGGAGGACCCCAGCCCTCCCAGCAAAGGACGTGCTTTGCCTTGGTGGCATCCCCTGACCTGGCCATCGGAGCCCCAACTGCCAGCATCACATGCCTGGCCCGCAGGGCTCCAGGAGCCCTGGTGTCATAGGGCATCCATTCTGACCTGTACTGCCCACGCCCTGCTGGCCCTAGACTGTTGGTAATGTCCTACTCCCCCCGCACCCCTCCCCGGCCCTGGCCAAGGACCCCTTCACTCATCGGCTTTTGTTGAATGGATTAGCCATGAAGTTGGCCTCCGCCTGACTTGGCCTGGGACATCCAGATTTTTCATTTCCATGTCTTTTCTGGCCCTGTCTATAAGCTCAGGATTTCACGTTCTTCTTGTGCAGAGGCCGCTGTGTCCACCCACCTGCCCACCCTGTCCTAGAGTCTAGGAGGCCAAGGCCATCTCCACAGGCCTGCTGGGGCCACCTGCCCCCACTTACCTGCAATGAGAGGACTCTTGTCACAGATGACAATCTGACCAGCCAAGGGTTTTAACACCACGTGTCTTTATCATTGGTCCTTGCAAATTAACAACTGGATCTCAGGCAAAGTCCAAATGTTTTCTGGATCATAAACCCAAGGACTGGGAGCTACTGTTTAATGGGGACAGTTTCGGTTTGGTAAGATGAAGAATTCTGGAGTAGGATGGTGGCGATGGTGGCACAACAGTGCAAATGGACCTACTGTCCCCAAGTCGTGCACTTAGATGTGGTTAAGATGAGCCGGATATGGAGGTGCACGCTTGTCATCCCAGTACTTGGAAGGCTGAGACAGGAGGATTGCAGGTTTGCGGCCAGCCTCAGCAACTTAGTGAGGACCTCTGCAATTTAGTGGGACCTTGTTTCAAAATAAAAAATAATATAGGGCTGGGGGTATAGCTCAGAGGCAGAATGCCCCTGGGTTAAATCCCCAGTACCACAAAAAAGTGGTTAAGATGGCATATTTTATACATATCTTACCAAGATAAAAATAAAACCTAACATAAAAACAACAACAGTATCCACAACACCTTCAAGATGATCTTAATCCTCACGCACACTCAGGTGCAGAGAACCGAGGAAGGTGGGGCGCCACATTCCTGATGCAGGGAACCCCCAGGGGGATGGTGTCTGAGGGGACCCTGTCCTCACAGAGGCAGAGCCCGCGCCCAGGCCAGCTCAGCACCTGTAGGGAAGGGCGGCAAGAGCAGCCCCGGGGATCCCTGCCACTGCTCTGCGCCTGCCCGCCCCTGGACACGCCTCCCCATCTGTTTGTGGCACCATGACCGTGTCCTCCCCAAGTTGCTCTGAGGATGGGGGACAATGGCTGAGGCCTCTCATGCAGTGCACTGCTGAGTGTGCTCAGCAGACAGAGGGGCAGGCCGCGGTGTCACCGTCTGAGGCCAGCTGGGCAGGCTCCAGCCAGAGCTGGGTGTCCACTCGGGTGGGGGACAGAGGGAGCGGGTGGCTCAGAGGCCTTGGGCACTGCATTCAGGGACTGCGGGCACTCTTGCCCAGTGACACGACGGGAGGGAGCTGGGAGAACCCACGGGAAGCTGCTGTTTCTTCGGGGCCTCTCCCTGCTTCTGCCTCTGTTCTTTCCCTTCTTCAGGGGCACAGAAGGGACGGCGACCAGGCCGTGGCTCATGGCTAGTCTATTCATCTGTGTGAGGCTGTCTTCCATTTCAATTCATTCATTCACTTCTCATAGCGTGACAAGGACGGCAAGAGCGACAGGACGGGGCAGAGCTTCTCCGCCAGCCTCTGCCCTGAGCTTCAGCATTCTTCCGTTTCCTTAAACCATTCAACATTTATACGTGTGTGGCCAGTTTTGCCTGATTTTGCGCCGAAGGGTGCAGGACCACGCTGCACATCTTCAGGGACATGTCCCAACACTTGGCCTCATGTCACTAAGCGGCATCGGTGTTGTGGCGCATGACCGTGGCCATCCACGTTCATCCAAGCGGGCTCTGCTGGGCAGCAGCCACTCGGTATACTCTTCAGTGACTGGCACGGGGCTGTCTCTAACAGAGCCACCGGGACATCTGAGCACATATCTGTGTCAGTGCCGACATCTGATGCCTCTCGCACTTTTCCTGGGTTCCCAGGAAAGGACCTGCTGCACAAAGGTGCAAGGATGTCTGCTTTACAGACAGTGCCAGGCGGCTTTGCAGTGTTTAATCCGCTGCTTCCCAGGGGCGGGTGAGCCCCACGGCCCTTCTCCACCTGCGACAAGCCTTAGTTCCTGCCGAGCTAGTGGATATGCAGTGGTCTCCCCTTTGTGTTTGTGTTCTTGCCCATGTGTTTGTGTTTGTTTTGTGTCCCTGCCTATGAGTGAGACTGACCTCTCTCCTTTCGGTGGCCAGGTCTCCCAATGCCTGTTTGTGACATGAACCGTTTTCGCCACTGGGATGTTGCTCTTTTTCTTGCTGATTTGTAGGAAATCTTTATTTCTTATATAATTGTCCTGTCAGTTTTAAGCATCAGAAAATATCCCTCTCCAAGCCAGGCGTGGTGGCGCACGCTTGTAATCCCAGTACTTTGGGAGGCGGAGACCGGAGGATCCGGGTTCGCGGCCAGCCTCAGCTGTCTATCTCTCTCTCTCTCTCCCTGTCTCTCTCTCTCTCTCTCTCTACTTAGTGAGGCCCTCCGCAACTTCGTGAGACCCGGTTTCAAAATAAAGTATAAAAAATAGGGCCTGGGGTGTAGCGCGGAGGTAGAACGCCTCTGGGTTCAATCCCCGGTACCGCAAAAAAAAAAAAAAAAAAAAAGAAGAAAAAATCCCTCTCCAGTTTGTGGCTTTGTCTTACAGATTTCTTTGAGGTGGCTTTGATAAACCTGCATTCTTAACTGGTCAACTTTGGGTTCAATGGGTCCTTTCCTCTGTGGCTAGAGCTCCTGGGCCGCGTTTGAGCATCCTCCCTCCTCGGGGTCCTCGCGAGTCTCCTGGTATTTTCCTCCAGGAGTCTCGCCGTGGGGTGGGGCAGCCCCTCCCCTCTACAGCCCTCTTTAGGCCTCTCTTCTCTCAAAGAGGACACATTTCTAGCAGAGTGTCCCCTGGGGAATGTCCCTGACTCCTACTCATGGCTTCAGGGCAGACCATGAGCTCCAAGGGACCCTTTCACCCCACAACTAGACTCCAAAAGGACACTGGCCTCATGAAGGGGGAGGGGCCCCCAAACAAACCAACAGACGTGAGCTGGGCTAAATGGTCAGGAGTAGCCAAGACTCGAGGCCAGCGGGACAGACTGAGCACCACCGAGGCAGGGAAGAGCTGGCCAGGCGATGGCACAAGGCCGGGATGGCGGAGTCGCAATGCACATGTGTGGCTGTGAGGACACGGGCTCCAGGCAGCCTCACAGGCCAGCGCTCCCTAGCGGAGGAAGGTACAGCCCTGTCCGCAGGCACGTGGCCACAGAGCGCAGCCTTGGGAAGCAGCTGAGCCCCCGAGAGCAGACCTCTGTGGACGCCCACGGTGACCCCAAGACGGAGCGGCTGCTGCTGGCCTCACACTGCTCGTCCCGCTTCACGGTCCCTCTGCAGAATCTGCAGGCAGACAGGATGCTGCGTGATGAAGAGCGGACAGACGGCCGCACACAGTCACAGCCGTTGGAAATGACAGCTGTGGGTGCAGGCCAGGGCCTCCCCAGAGACGCCGCTACCAACTGAAGACCACAACCCACACAGCCAGACAGACCCTGAGCATGGTGACAGCTCACCAGGGCCGCAGCTCTGCTTCCCATGGCCTGGGAGATGGCACTGTGCCCCACCCCCAGGATCAGGGCAGAGGACACAGGTCCCTCTGGTGCAAAGCCTACATCCGGGGAGGGTCAGGGAGCCATGTGCTTGTGTGGCCAGGGCCAGAACACAGCACCTCTGGTGGACCTGTCCCTCCCTGTACCCACGGTACCTGTGAGGTTCTGTGATTCATAGTCCACACTGTCCTCTATGGACATTTGGTGCCCTCCAGACATGTCCCTCACATCTCAGCCTCAGTTTCCCTACTATGAACCTGGGCGGCTAATAAAAGCACTTCCCAGAGACGTAAGAAAAATAAATAGAACACACTTGTTGTATATAGAGTAGTGCTTGGTCTGAGGTTTCCAGAAAATGTTGGTGCCATGGGCCAAATTGTGAGCCTCCCAGTTCCTGTGCTGAGGGCCGACCCCAGCACCTGGGAATGTGACCTTATTTGGAGATAAAGTATTTACAGAGGTGATTAAGGCAAAATGAGGTCATCAGGGTGGCCCTAATCCAACACGACTGTGTCCTTATAAGAAGATCAGGACACACACGCAGAGGGCAGCCCTGTAAGGCCACAGGGAGGAGAGCTGAGGAGAGGGCTCAGGAGGGGCCAGCCTGAGATGCCTTGACGTCCGGCCTCCAGGAGACAGTAGCTGTGCTGTTTAACCTCCAGTCTGGGTACTTTGTGACAGCAGCCTGGGGTCACTCACATAGCAGGTATAAGGGCTGGCTGGGAGCTGGGAGCCCGCACACTGCCCCCTGCAAGGAGCCTGCGGTGATGGCACGCCCCTTCCCCACGTGGCTCTGCCTCTCAGCCAGGCTGGTCTTTCCTGTCCCTTGTCCCTGTGGGGCTGGCCCTGGCAGCGACACCACCCTTGGCAGGTGTTCTGTCCCCTCACTGCAGAGGGAGGCCCTCCTTGGAGGTCCCTGGCTCTGTCTTCTTGGGCACTTTTGCTGAGCACTGTCCTCGGAGTCTGCTGGCCAGTGTCCCCCATCGCAGCCAGGTCAAAGCATGGTTCTGCTAATGTGCTGTGACCTGGTGACACACCTCCGTAGCAGCTGCCCCTTCACTCTTGGCAGCCCCCCCCTCTGCCGCTGGCCTGGAAGGACCCAGACCTAGAAGACACTCCTGGCTGAACAAAAAGATGGTGGCTCCCAAATGGAGCGGGGTGCGCTGGGGGGTCAGCCCAGCCCTGCTGAGGGTCCCTGGTCCCTCGGGTGTCCTGGGCTTCACTGTCAAAGGGAAGGGGAAGGGGGCCAGCAGGGCTGTGGCAGAAGGGGCTGACTAGACAGCCCTGCGATGACACGTATGTGTATGGACATCTACGTATCTGGGTGACCTGCCAGAGACGTCCTCGGTGGCAGCTTTTCTTCTGCGTCATCTTCAGAGCCCTGGAGAGTGGCGTCCAGTAGTCAGGTTCCCGAGGAGGAGGAGGAGGAGGAGGAGGAGGAGGAGAAGGAGGAGGAGAAGGAAAGCTGTGGAGAGCTCTCAGATAGAAGGCGAGGGTGGGCACTGCCCCCCACAGGGGAGCCCGGGGCGACCACTGCTCACCCCAAACCTGCAGGGCCCCTGGTTCTTGAAGGTGGGCCGTGCATGACCACATCCCAGGCAGAAGAGCCACAGAATCCCACAGGTGGGGACGACAGGGCCTCCTGCCACAAGCTCACACGAGACACATTCAAAGCCTGTGACATTGATTCCACATGGCAGCAACAGGCGGCCTATTCTCGGGCGCTGGGAGGTCCTCGGCTCTGCCACTCTCACAGGGGCCCACCTGACCCTCCCCAGGCCATAGCAGATCCCAAACCAACATGCTCCAGTTGGTAAAGGGAAAGAGACTGTCCCCCTGCAGGTGAGGCTCAGGAATCCATCGGCACCAGCCCGGAACCCCACAAGAGGGGACCGCAGGCCGATGTGCCGACGCTCTGTGACAGGGTGTCTACTCTGCATGCCTTTCACACCAGGGCCCGGGACCAGCCCACAAGAGATGACCCGCGACGGCTCGTGAGCTGCCTCTACATGCACCCCAAGGCACCCTCAGCCCTCCAGACTCGGGGTCGGTGCAGTTACCTGTGATAAAGAGCAGACATTGTCCCGTCACTGCTGAAGGACACAGGGCCCACAGGACATGAGTCTTCCAGGACCTCTGGTGAGCCGGTGGGCCACGGACAGGCAACATTGGCCACCTGGTACAACATGGCCCCACTCCACATCTCAACCCACTGCCAGGGTCCCTGGGGGCAGAGGAGCTTCCAGGACGCAGCTCCACCCACGAGCTGCCTCCTGTTCTGACCAACACTTGGAACCCGTGCCAACCACTTCCCCCGTGACAGCATCCCGCTGCCCGATGCGGAGCGACGCCAGCAGAGATGCAGGAAGCAGGATGCAGTTTCTTTTGGCTCCTGCGCTGAGTTATCGCTGTGGCGACCGTTCTTAGTGACTCACTTCCTCCTCCCCAGCCTCTCAGAGAGGGTGACAGGCTCGGTGATTAACGCTCTGCAGGGCTGAGCGCTCAAAATGTTCCAGTTGGCGTCCCCCCTCGGGGACGTCTTGCTGCAGCGTGTGGGTAGCTGGTGGGAACCCTGAGAGAGAGGAGGCCTCTTCATAGCTTCCTCTCAGGTCCTTCCCATCCGTGTGAGCAATGCGCTCCCCCTCCAGCCTCCCTGCCCACCACACTGCTCCCTAGCAGAGCTAGAATCACAGGGGCTCTTAGCTCCCAGGCCAGGTCCCTGTGGACAGGGCACCCAGCAGGCTAGCCCCTCTGAGAACAGTGCTGTGCAGCAGGCCAGGCCCAGTGACCAGCGGTGTCCAGGGCTTGCCGTGCTGCTGTGGCACTGACCTACAGGAACAGTGCTCTATTTCACCTACTAGAAGAGCCAGGGTCCACCCCCTTTGTCACCCAACCACCACCCTCTGCAGGTGTGCTCCAGGGGCCCCTGAGACAAGCGGGTTCAGTGGGTTTGGCTGAGACCTGCCATGGGTCAGGAGGCTGGTGACGGCTGCAGTTCTAGGAGGGAAGGGACCAGGGCCCGCATGCTGCCCAGAGGGTGTACCCATGACACACATGCCAGAACACTCTCCCTTGATTGTAAAGTCCCTCCTGTGAGCCACCCTCCCTGCTGGCTTAGCGTGGCTATCCAGAAAAAGGTGCTGGCTTGGGAGGATAGAGCTGTGGTCCAGGGCCAAGTGCCTGCAAGCGTTTCTTTTCTATCCACCAGACCCTCCTGCTGGTCAGAGCCATGCCCTGGAGCCCAGGGACATCACACCCTCCAGGGAGCAACGACTTCTAGAAAGTCCGTTCCAGGCCCTCCTCTGCGTCTCGCGGCTGGTGGTGGCAGTAGAGGGAACGGTGGCTGCTGTCTTCAAATGCTGGAAAGACTACCAGGGTGAGGGGTCCACTCAGCGCCGGTCTCTGTGGCTGCAGGGACCTGGCTGGGACTCCTGGTCGCAGTAGAGGAAGGTGTGCTGCAACTCCCTGCCGAGGACTTAGCAACCTGAGAACTCTCCAAGGACCACAGACCAGATGAGCTGGCGGCTCCATGTCACTCTGTCGCTTTGCAGCTCTGCACTGTCCCCTGGCACCAGCACTTGCTGCTTGCCCTGACTCCTCACACTGGCACCACGCAGCAACCATATCACATCCTCCTGACAGCCGCACCCCCCTCGCCCAGACCAGTGATCCCCAAGTCAGGCTCCACAGAGCGGGGAGAGCTGGCTGGGCCAGACCAGGCTGGGGCGGCCTGTGGACAGAGAGGCCTGGGCCACACTGGTCCACACACAGGGGAACAGGCGTGTCTACTGCGACTCTTTCTGAGTAAAGACTGGGCATCTGTTGTGACTGCCTGAAGGCCACAGGGCTTCTAGGCCCAACTGAGCTGCAGAATCAAACATCTTAAGAACCTAACCGTGGACACGGTCCGGAGACACTGGCCAATGCAGTAGGAAAGGGTTCTGTTTAAGTCAGCTTTTCCATTGCTGTGACCACAATACCTGACAAGCACAACTTAGAGAAAAAAGGTTCATTTGGGGCTCACAGTTTCAGAGGTCAGTCCATGGTCAGTAGGCTCCAAGGCAGGAACCGCAGTGGCAGTGCTTCAGGGCATGGCGGAGGAGGAAAAATGCACTGACCTGCCGGGCGTGGTGGCGCACGCTTGTAATCCCAGTACTTTGGGAGGCAGAGACCGGAGGATCCAGGTTGGCGGCCAGCCTCAGCTCTCTCTCTCTATCTCTCTCTCTCTGTCTCTCTCTCTCTACTTAGTGAGGCCCTCCGCAACTTCATGAGACCCAGTTTCAAAATAAAGTATAAAAAATAGGGCCGGGGGTGTAGCGCGGAGGTAGAATGCCCCTGGGTTCAATCCCCGGTACCAAAAAAAAAAAAAGCACTGACCTCATGGTGGCCAGGAAGCAGCGAGACTGCGAGGAGGGCCAGGGACAAAGAGTCCCCAAGGCAGCATCCCCAGTGGCCCACCTTGCTCTGCCTCTGAACCTGGCTGCATTGCTCAACATGCCAGCCAGCACTGAAGGCGATTTGAATCAAACCATAACAGGTTTTAACCGCCAGCCTCAGAAGCTGCCTTCACATGGGACCAGAGATAGAGAGCAGGCAGGAAGAGCCACAGCAGCAGAAAACCTCCAGCCTTCCCTGGGCTCTTCTCTGGTCCCGGCGACGAGATCAGGGCAGGAAAGGAGGGCATCTGCGACAGAGCTGTCCACAGGGGGATGCACGCTCAGTCTCTTCTTGCAGGCCCAAAGGGTGGGTGCAAGACACAAGGCAGAAAATGTGCGGGGCCTGGAGGAGGTTGACAACCGCCAGAGAGGAGCCGGGCAGGCCCGAGTGGCTCTAGTCTGTCCATCAGCAGCACCCATTCACATCGGAGCTTTCCTCCTTCAGCTCCTGACCTGCTATAGCCCCACACTAAGTCCAGGTGGGTAAGCTAGGGGGAGCGACAGGCTGGGCCCTGGCTCGCCGAGAAGCCCAGGGTGAGGGCTGGCCAGCCCAGGGCACGTCACTGATTGTTTAATCATGTAGTGCCTGCCCACCTGGGACATGCCATTCGTTGTTCGTTCATCTAGTATTTACTGCCTGTTGACCTGTGCCAGGCAAGTATGGTGTCGGCTGGCGCGGTGTTGGTGAGAGTCCAGGAGAGGCAGGGCCAGGATGAGAACAGAAGGCATTGCACACCTGGCTCCTGGTGCGACCGGAAATCACTGGGGAATTTTAAGCAAGGAAATGTGATATGGTGTGATTTATATATGAAAAGATCCAGCTGGCTGCTAGGTAGAGAATGGGTGTGGAGAGGCGAGGGTTTGGTAAGGCCAGAGGACGGAATTAGGAAGCTGATCAGCTTTAGCCGTGTGGTGGCGACATCTGAGTCCACTGGCCAGGCCTACCACTCAGTCACACCTGAGGGAGGGCACCGGGCAGGCGCAGTAAACATGGACAATGAGTTGTTGGCTTCGAGTTCAGGGGCCATCCTCCGGTACTGATGGGCCCCGTCCAAACAGAGGAAGGCTTTGAGCACCACCCAGGCTTCCTGAGGAAGGAGAAAGCCCACCTGCGGTCGGGCCTCCACTCCGGCTGAGTTCCCAGCCTGCCTAGCGCAGGTTTCAGCCTTGCTAACCAGCCCACGGTCACGAGCCAATTCCTGGCTATGGGAGACAGCCACGTTGAGTGTGAAATGCCTCGTTACCATCTGAGAGTGAAGAGACGTACGTGGTCAGCGCAGGGTGGCACTTCACACTGGGGCTGTGTACAGGGGCTCTGGAGACAGGTCCAGGCCAGGGCAGTGCCCACAGGGGACACCCAAAGCTGTGCGTGTCGGGTGAAGGGAGGCAGGAGGTGGGCAGACTCCAGGGCACAGCCAGGGCTGGGGGAGGGGCCTCTGCCTAGTGCACCCATGTGTTGAGGGAGGTGGATGGGTGCTGGATCTGGAAAGCAGGGGTGGGAGTGGCAAGGGACGTGTCCCAAGGCTGCTGATGTTCCCTGAGGAGCAGCCGCCCCAGCTGTGGTTCAGCTGCCCCCCAGGGGCCAGACTGTAATGCGCCAGGGTGGAGCTTGCCAGGCAAGTCTGACAGTGGTGAGAGCACTGCACGCACACCCAGGGCTTCCAAGGGAGGAAGGCCAGAGTGAGGCCTGGGGTGGCGCTGCTGGCTGATGGGCGGAGGTCCAGGTCCCCGGCCAGCGTGCGGGGACGGTGCGAGAGCCCTTGAATAGAGGGGTAGGGAAGGATGGGCCAGGCTGCCCAAGGGGGCTTTGAGAGAGACTGCAGGCCAAGGGGCTGGGTGTCCTGGACAGGCTGCCCAGACGCCAGTGCTGGTAGCGGAAGCCACAGAGAGACAGCAGTCAGGAGGGGACAGTGGGCATCTCCTCCCCCGCTGCCATTGCTCAAGTGAAAGCACAGAGCCCGAGGCCACAGCTGCATGCAGGGTGAGTGAGCCAGAGCAGCACTCCCGCCAAGCCTGCCCCACTTCAGAGACCCACAAAGCAGTGCATGCGACAGGGAGACTCCTGAGGAAGGGGCTCGGCCAGGCCAAAGCTGGACCTCCCGTGGAAGCCCAGTCCACAAACACATGTATGCACAACTACTCGTGTGCGCATGCACATGTACACATGCGTATACAACCACGTGTGTGGCACAACACACCTGCACATACCCGCGCGTGTGCGTACACCACAGTGCTCTCTCGAGACTGCTTGGGCCATGACTTGACAAGCCTCTCCGGGCGGCCTCCCCCAGCTGCCTCCAGCTCAGAGGCACTTTCCCTGTCCCAGGGCCCAAGGCGGACCCGAGCCAGGGTGAGAAAAGGGGGTCAGGACACAGCAGGCTGAGAATGAGCACCCTGAAATGTTGCCAGCTTGGAAGGGCCTGCAACCCTGGAGATGAAGAGCAGATGCAGCGGCGAGCTGCGGCTGAGGCGGAGGCACGTCAGCCCTCCTATTTCCCAGGAAGGGATCTAGCCTTCCAGAAAATTCTAATGACGAGCTTTCTAGGTAGAGCGGGTCTCAGTGACATTATGTCTCTGGAGCTGGAGTTGCAGAGCCGATCTCTAGGAAGGGGCCTGTCCAAGGGCAGCAGGAGACTTGTGGTGCAATGCTAGAATATTCTTTTTTTCTTTTCTTTTTAAAATATTTTTACTTTCTTTCTGTAATTGGCGTATTATGATACATAATATGGACTGGAATTCTAAAACATTATGGCGCCCTCTGCATCAAGATGGTACCCCTCCCCACAGGCTGCTTCTAGAACTGGTGACTTTTGGCCACCCAGCTCTGCCCACCTCTCCTAAAAAGCCCCTGTCCACTGCCAGCAGGCCCATCTCTCCTACACACAAGTCACCTGCCCCTTCTCACTCGGCCATATCAAAAGCATTCGTGCCAAGGTGGTTTTGCCAAGAAAGAAGGTGACTGTGGGCCCTGCGTCCTCCCTGTGTGACGACCACAGCTTCCCAGGCAGTGACCCAGGAGAAGCAGGGCTGGGGAGCTGGTCCGGGCAGCCCTGAACTTCTGGAGGAAGTGCTCCACGACCTTGCTCCTCTCCCTTCTCTGGCCCGATGACCCACAACATGCAATCCTCCTTCCAGCATGGTGAGTCATCTACGGCGGCTGACCAGTGGAGGCCAAACCTGCAGCCTGGCCAGGGCAGTGCGTCTGCCTGCCATCACCAAAGCTATCTCAGACATTCTATAGGCAGAAGCAGAAAGGAAAAGCTGGCCCAGCAGAACAGAGCAGAGGCTGAGCCCAGGGCGAGGCCTCCCGATTCCCCGACCTCCCTCCAGAACTGCCTCCCGGGAAGCAGCCTCCACTGGAATTCAGTAACATTTACTGGACATGATGCTTAGGAGAGCCAGACACAGGACGCAGATGACAGCCTGGTGAGGGTGTAAGAAGCCACAAAGCCACACTGGGCCCTCCCAGAGACACCCTGAGGGGCCTCATCCTATCCCTCCTCCCAGAATTCCCTCTTTCCCACCAACCCCATGCCCTGACTCCCCGACAGACCCCTGTGCGTCCTTCAGAGTCAGCCCAGGCCCAGAGGTTGTCCCTTACTCATCGGCGCCCCTTCCAACCCCCAAATCCTCTCTTTATGGCAAGAATCTACCATCCAACTGCCCAGTACAAATTCCAGCCCACTCTTTCCAGAACTTAACCTCAAACCCTCAGTTTCAGGCTGGGTTCAGTGGCATACACCTGCAATCCCAGTACCTGGGAGGCTGAGACAGGAGGATCATAGGTTCGAGAACAGACAGCCTCAGCAATATAGTGAGACTCTCATCAACCTAGCAAGACCTTGTTTGAAAAAATAAAAATAAAAATAGGGCTGTGGGTGTAGCTCAGAGGTAGAATGTCCTGGGTTCAATCCCCACTACCAAAAAAGAAAAAATCCCCTCAATTTCCTTGCCTGTGAAGTAATAATGGATGTGTTCGCCTAGGTGTGCGTGTTGGGAGGGGCTTACACAAGACCATCAAGGTAGTACAAGCTTGACAGGCGCACATGCCCAGCTCTTGAAAACAGCTGCCTGGGCATTCTGATGACTGATTTGAGCCCGAGCCCTTGATTTCCAAATTCCCAAGTCTTTGGGGTCTGGCCCAGGGCAGGAGCACAGAGGCCCTGGCATCAATGTGTTGCACTCAACTACGCCCAGCATTCTGGAGAGCCCTGCCAGAGGAGGAGGAGGGGCCCGAGGGCTGGGCCGCTGACACATCTGCTCCTGGTTTGTGTACACTCCTTCACATTCGTTTATGCTTTATCCTATCTTACGCATAAATTACACAGTACGTGCTGCATGATCAGGGACACAAGGTGGCCTGCACTGGGTAGGAACACACGAAGATTCTTTCCTAAATCGCCCGGGCTCCTCAAAGCAGAGCCAAAAACTGGGTTCCTATGCAGGAGGTACTGTTGTGTTTGGGCAACCCCAGGAGAGAGTGGCTGGCACCAGAGAGGTGAGGCCAGTCCCAAACGTGTCCTCTTGAGCTGGCCACCTCTGCAGACGGCTGGGGCTCTGCCCTCAGGGACCCTCTGAGCTGTGCCCCTTGCCTGGCTGCCTGTGGAGAGCATGTGCCTGCCTATGGGAGTGCTGGCCTGGTGGGCCCTGGCATCCCACCCTGCCTCATCTGCAGCCCAGGAGAGGACAAAGAGGCTATCAGCCTCTCCTGCTCACAGCAGTGGCCGGAGTAAAGATGGATGGGGAAAATGTGAGCAGACACGGCAGTGTCCATGGCTCAGACCAGCTCCCCACGACAGACAGGGCGACTTCAAGTCAAAGGGGGAGGCCCATGGGGGTCAAAGCTTTTAGGGTGCCAGGCCATCAACCAATTGGCACTCTGTGGAGGACTAAGGTTAGATGGCAGAGACATCTGCAGAACAGGCTAAGACATGTGCAGCCTCAGAGGGCCAGGTGAACTCTGACAGGCCCATAGTGCGGGCACAGGCCCAAGGGGCAGGGGTACTACCGCCCCTTTGCCCGTTTGGTCCAGGGTGGGCCACACTCTCCACTGTGTGCCATCTGCAAGCACATTCAGGTCCCTGGTTGGAGTCCCCTTCCCACCTCTTTTGTGCTGGGGGCACCAAGGACATGCAGATGGATTTTAACAGGAACCCAAACTAAATGCAATTGGCGGGGGGCAGCAAACTGAGAAGTTCCACAGTCAGAAGTGAACTCCGGTTTGGACTGTAACTGGACTTTAGCTCCTAGAGGCAGCCCTGCCCTGCAAGTTGGTTTTCTCAGTCAGAAAAGCTGTCATAACTGGAGGGAGGCAGGGCCCATGGTAACTGGAGTCACTGTGGGAACGTGCTCTCCTCCTCTTCAAGGAGGTACAAACCCACCACCCTACAACCCCACTGTTCATGGGTGTGCTCCGGATGGGACTTCTGGGCGTGCACCCACATGGCAAGAGCTTGCTGAGTCTTGCTTTTGTGATGGCCGAGTCCCGAGCTCGAGCGCCGGGCACAGCTGTGATGCCCAGGGACTGGGAGCTGTGGGCAGGGGCAGGCCTGGGAGCCTTGAGAAATGCTCTGCTTCACACGGTGCACTGTTCAGAGCTGGTGCAACAGATAATTTAATTGACCCCCTCCCCTGAAAGATATTACATGGAGATTTGTAAGGAGCAGGAGTAACTTGAACTTTGGTTTGTCTGCTGTTCTTGCTGGGCACATTCCTGAGCCCCTGGGAACTCTGAAGCACACACGTCGCCCCAGCCTTTCCCATTGTCATTGGTGGTGAGGCCACTCCGCGTGGCAGAGGAGCCTGGCTTGTGTGGCCCAAAGCTGTCTGTTCTGGACGAGGCAAGGCCAGAGTGCTGCCCCTACCCACATGCACACAGAGGGACGGAGGCCTGAGCAGCCGCCCATGGAAGGCGGCCAAGCCCTCCCCAGCACAGGAGTTCTTGAGTGTCCCTTCGAGGAGAAGGTTGCCTCTCCAGAACAGCACAAGTGTAGTCCAGGTCAGAATGTTCTGGAAGGACCCAGAAATGAGGACGTGTGCACCGAGTGAGTGACAGCAGGAGTTGCTAATCACAGAGAAGATAGCCATGCCGCGGCCTGCAGTGTGGGCTGTGTAAGCCCCGGCTGCAGCGTGCCCTCCAGGGCCGGGATCAGTGCCAAGGACAGACAGCTTGGCCCAGAAGTGAGTGTGACTAATTGAGAGGACAAACAGGAAGGCTTTCCACCTGCCCGGCCCTCGGTCAGGGTTTCCTACGAGACAAGATGATAGCATCAGGAGCCCGGGAGGGTACAGGCAGTTTTGTTCCTTAGTCTCTCGTGCTGATGACGTCAACTGTGCAAGACGGTGCCCCTGGAGCTGGGCAGGGTGCAGAGGAGGGGCGCTGGTCAGCAGCGTGTGAGTCGCAGAGACCAGACCTCTCACCCCAAAGCCTGGACCCTGGCCCGGGGCCAGGCTTGCTACTTTCCCTTTTGATTCTAGCTCCTCTAACCTAACACAGGGCTTTTATTCTGGTGATTTCCAGGAACGGGCTTGTTGCCGGCACATTGGAGAAAACAGGATGGAGAAAAGGGCTTTAGGTCACATGACAGCCAGGAGCAGAGCTGGCCGCAGTGAGGTGACAGACACTCAGCTGGACTCCCATGAGGAGGGGTTTCCGCTTTATCCCACAGGGCTCAGAGACAGCCCGCCATCTGCCACAGCCTCTGCAGACCTGACCGAATGCCTGCACAGGTACAACTGCCCCAAACAGTGAAGCAGATAGGTAATATGGCCCAGAAACGTGGCCCTGTCTTCAGACTCCAGAGGGCAATTGCATCTTCTGGCCCCTGGAGTCCAGGAGCCACTGTGCCCTCTGACCCCATCAGACACAGGGGTGTAGACAAGGTGAAATGGCAGGGAGATGCTCACCTGTACCCTAGCTCTAGCCCAGAGCCAGCACCCCGGAAGCCTTGGTGTGGGCTCCCAAATGCCACACAGTGGACTCTGAGCCGTCCCTTCATGGCTGGGTGACTGAAGGTGCAGGCGGCAAGGGCAGCTCGGGCTGTACAGTGGCGTCAGCAGCCTGGCTGTCACTTAAGGACAGAGGGCAGGCCATATCCTCAAGCCAAACACATCCCTGCAGCCACTGCCTCTGGGAAAGGCGAGCTCCCGGGATGCTGCTGCTTCTCAACGTTTCTTTTATGGGCTTTCCTTCCACTCCTAGAGGGAAATCTATACACAGAGGCTTGGGTTTTCTTATTTGTGGCCAAACTCCCAATAGGTTTCATGGGATCGGGGAACAGGTATAACAGGGTAACCTGGCTAAGACATAAGTATTTTTAACATGTGAGTGAAGGTATGACAATGCACACACATACAGCCAGGCACAGAGAGACACACACAGAAACACACAAACCCACACACACACATACACACACACATATATACACACATACACACACACAGAAACACACACACACACACGAACAAACCCACACAGGAAGTCTGGCTGATTCATTAAAACCTGAACTGTTTCTGCACCTGATTCAGGCAAAAAGTGCTCGGGGACATGGTTAGGAGCAGTGAGGAGATCCCTGGGGGGGTAGGGGGTTCATGTGGGGAGGCCCAGGTGCAGCTCTGCAGCCTCGGAGGCCGAGAAGGCAGGACACAGCCTGGGAAAGGCCTCTCTTGGCTCTCAGGGAGCAAGGATCCTGGAGGGTCAAGTTAGGCTGGTGATGAGGGCAGCCCGAAGGTGCTGGTGGGGTGCCAGCAGGGCTCAAACCAGCCTGGGTGTTGGTGGCTCTTCTTCCCAAGGTAAATCACAGTCACAGGGCAGGGCTCTTTGAAAAGCAGGCGGCACAGGCAAAGGCCTGCCTGCTCCTGAACAATTCTCAAGGGCACCTTTCCCAGACTAGGAAGACCTGCTGGGAGAACAGCAGGCCTCAGCACAGCACACCCCAAACACAGCAAACACACACACACACACACACACACACACCCCTCTCCAGAGGCTGCTGCTCTGGGAAGGACCACGGATTAGACATTCGGGTGCTCACTACTGCTCAGAAGCAAACCTCAACTATCTCTATGAATTTTATGCCCCATCTGCCTTAAGTGATCTCTTCTGAGCCTCAGCTGCCCCCTTGTCTCTCCTTCAGCAGCATCTGGTTACAAAACAAAAAGAAAGAGCGGAAGCAGCGCCATGGCGGGGGCGTCCCAACCTCTGCTCCTTAGACCTGGGCCTGTCTCCTGGGCCAAGCCCGCGTGTCCTGCAGAGGGAGACTCCACAGGGAAAGGCCCTCTTTGACTTCCAGGCCCCACGGAGCCTGCTGTTGTCTTTTTGCCCTAGGGGGCATTTGTCCTACTGCTGGCCTGGTTTGTCTCAGCTCTGTGGAATCTCAAAAGAAACACTGGCAGACCGGCATACTTGATTACTCTAGCAAAGGTAAGACAGGCTGTAATGATCCGTGAGCAAGCAGCTCACTGAGGGATAGATGTTAATTTTATAAACTAACCTGCACATACTGAACAGAACCTTTTAAAAACCTGTTTTTAATTTGGATGATTAATCTACATCTTCCCCCACCCTTTCTAAATGTTACTGTGTGATCAGGGAGCCACGGCAGCCTGTTATGGATCACTGCATGCTGTCTGAATCCAGCCTGGGTGGGGGAAAGGACTCCTGCCTTCGGGGTTCACCATCTGCCCCCACTTCCTTCCCTCCCTCCCAGCCGATGGCCTGCTGGTGGCAGCACGGTAAGCACGCTGGCCAGAGAGGCTACAGACCCTCTACCAGAGGGTCTAACCTGCTCACAACCAGAACTACAAATATCAGGAGCTGGACAAGACACTGTTCTGGAAGCCAGTGATGTAAATGAGAACACAGGCCCAGGAAGGGGCAAGTGACACCGGTCATGACCAAGGTCACCACAGAGAGTGCTGGTGCAAATTAAAGCTCTGCCAGTTGAGCTCCAGTGTCCCCACTGCAGCCTGGCTGTGGTGCTGACCTCCCAGCACAGTCACAAGCACCGAGTGAGCTGCAGCAAAGCAAGCAGAGACCCTCAGCCACTGACAGCAAACCAGCACTGCGTCCAGCTACTGGCCTGCCAGTCGTGGGAAAGCTTTCCTGTCACAGACATCATGACATTATCAAATGCTTTCAATGCTAAAGCGCCTCACAATACGCACCATGATTGGCACCAGGCCACACAAATTCAACAGATGTGGTCTTCAAGTAGGGGGTAAAGGGCTACTTACCAAGGGTGCTGGTGATCCTGGGATCCTACGCATTCCCAGAAATTGTATTTGAGATGGTGGGTATGTGCATTTCTGTGTAGAGGTGATTGATCAGATTCTCCAAGTGGTTCATGATCCCAGAAGAGCTAAGAACCACTGTTTTAAGAGTCCATAATTCAAAGAAAGAGCAGCCACAGGGCACAGCTGGAGGCTGCTGGTGAGCAACTGAGAGGACGACCCCAGGAGGCCCTCACCCCAGGGGAAGCAGCACTCCCCACTGCCCATCGTCGCCTGTGTCAGCGCACGCTGCGCAGGATGCACATCAGCACAGCTGCTGAGCAAAGGCGGCACCCAGCAGAACCCACACACTGGGCCTTGGACAGGGAGAGCGAAGGCTTTATCCCAAGGAGAGGTGATTAGAGACCAGCTCAGTCGCCAGTCTTGGCATCATGGACTCCTGCCACTTAGGGCGGGAGGCCAGCATGGGTAGAGGCAGGCAGTGTGCCCACCTAGTGATCTTAAGACTGACTCAACTTCTTTTACAGTTAAAAATGTAAATGAGTTGCCCCTCCCCACCCTCCAGCAACCTGCCACCTCACAAGAGGAGTCCCACAGTCCACTCCTCCCTGCGGCCTTGCAACATGGCCCACACATGGGCTCTAGGGCTCTGTCCCTCTTCCTGCCGCCAGGCTGTTCCTCACGACGTTCACAGAAATATTCTACATGGAGCTGTTTACTCTAAAAATCAGAGCTTGCAAATATGTCTTCAAATAAAAATATAACAGAGTGTATGAGTGGACATCACTTTTCTGACAGTCACTTTATATAAGTGTGTTCTGCGAACATCAAGAGAACCTTCATGGGAGGACAGGCAGCAACTTAGAGAAACTCCTGTAACAAAAGCTAATCATGAAACCAGGTATTTTTAAAATTCGGTGAACATATTACACCTGATTTTGTGAGTTTTGAAAATCACATTTGTAAAAACATTTAAAAATGACAATTACAAAATTCAACAAATGGTGTTGGGAAAACTGGATATCCACATGCAAAAGAATGCAGTTGAACCTTACTTTATACCATATATAAAAATTGACTTGAACCCGCACAGTGTCGTGGGCACCTGTATCCCAGTACTCAAGAGGCTGAGGTGGGAGTATCACTGGAGCCCAGGCACCAATATTGCCCCAGCCTAGGCACTATAGTGAGACCCGACTAAAAAAAACAAATAAATAAAAATAAAAAATTAACTCAAAAGGAATCAAAGACCTAAAATGAAGAAATAAAACAAAGGAGAAAATCTTCATGACTGAGGACTTGATAATTATTTCTTAGATATGACCCCCAAAGCACAGACAACAAAAGAAAAAATATATACATTGTACTACTTCAAAATTTACAACTCCTGGTCAGGTGTGGGAGCACACGCTTGTAATCCCAGTACTTGGGAGGCTGAGACTGGATGATTGCAGGTTCACGACCAGCCTCAGCTACTTAGTGAGGCTCTCTGCAACTTAGTGAGACCCTGTTTCAAATTAAAGAATGAAAAATAGGGCTGGGGGTGTAGCTCAGAGGTAGAATGCCCCGGGTTCAATCCCCAGTACTGCAAAAAAAAAAAAAAATTACAACTCCTATGCATCAAAAGATACCATGAAAGCAGGCATGGTGGTGCACACCTGTAATCCTAGTACTTGGGAGGCTGAGACAGGAGAATTGCAGGTTCATGGACAGCCTCTGCAACTTAGTGAGACCCTGTTTCAAAATAAAAAAATAAAATAAGGCTGGGGGTGTAGCTCAGAGGCAGAATGCCCCTGGGTTCAATCCCCAGTACCACAAATGAAAAAAAAAAAAAAGATACCATTAATAGAGTGAAAATACAACCCAGAGAATGAGAATATTTGGAAATATGATAAGGGGTTAATATCCAGAATATGTAAAGAACTCCTGCAATTCAACACCAAAAGCAACTCAATTGGAAAATGGGCAAAGGACTTGAACAGACATGTCTCCAAAGAAGACAGACAAATGGCCCCTAGGGGCATGAAAAGATGCCCAACATCACCATCATTAGGAAAATGCCAGTCAAACCAGAATAAGACACCACTGCACACCAATGACCAGTGGGCTTTATCAATAACACAGAAAATAAAAGTGTCCCCGTGAGGATGTAGAGAAATTGGAACCCCTGAGAACTGCTGCTGGCGGAATGTAAAACTGAGCGGCGGCTGTGGAGAACAGTTTGGCAGTTCCTCAAAAAGTTAAACACAGTCACTATGTGACTCAGCAATTTCACTGTGAGTATACACCCCAAAGAACTGAAAGCAAAGCCACAAACAGATCTGTACACACATGATCTTGGCAGCATTGTTCCCAACAGCCAAAGGTGGAAACGGCCCAAGCGTCCACTAAGAGGTGAATGGATAAACACCACGCAGTCACACACGATGGACCACAGGCCACAAAAGTGAATGGAGTTCTGACACGCGCTACGACACGGGGGAACGCCAGGACATCAGGCTAAATGAAATATGCCGGACCCAGAAGGACAATGCTTTATGACTGAGGTGCCTAAAACAGTCAAATTCATAGCGACAGAAACAGAATAGGGACCACCAGGGGCAGGAGGAGAGGGTTTGAGGAATGGGGAGTTAATTCTACACTTAAAAATGGTTAAAATGGTAAATATTTGTTAGGTATATTTTATCATGAAAAAATGCAATTCATGAATAAAAAATACAAAGTCTCTACCCAACATTCTACATTGGTCAGAGAAGTCCTGCTGAAACATTCTAAGTATTCACACCATGGGAAAAAACAGAACAAACTTCGACCTCAGGACTTCTCAGAAAGCCAGTAAGTGTTTATGAACCTTTTCCATCCTATTAACATGACAGCAAATAGCTAATGTCAGGCCTTGCAGAATCGGTGTAGTGAGCACACTTACAGCCTTTCTTACAATCCCTCCTTAGCACTGGCCTGACTTCCAGCCTTGGTCTGAATTTCTTCAGGCCACTGGCTAATGACCCTAAGCTTGGTACTTTAACTTAGAAATCTTTTTAAATAACTGAGTGTGGTGGTTTATGACTGTAATCCCAGCTACTCGGGAGGTTGGGGCAGAAGGACTGCAAGTCTGAGGACAGCCTAGGAAACTTAGTGGGACTCTGTTTCAAAGTTTTAAAAAAACGTAGCTGGGGCGTGGAGGCACACACTTTTAATCCCAGTACTTGGAGGCTGAGACAGGAGGATTACAGGTTCATAGCCAGCATCAGCAACTTAGTAAGGCCCTCCACAACTTAGTGAGACCCTGTTTCAAAATAAAAGAATAAAATAAGGCAGTAGGTATAGCTCAGAGGTAGAATTCCCCTGGGTTCAATTCCCAGTACCCTACCCCCGCCCCATAAAAAAAGCCTGGGGATAGAGCTCCTGGTAAAGTGCCCTTGGGCTCAATCCCCAGTAGAGAGGAAGGAAGAATCCTCTGGAACAAATGAAGGACCAAGGGCTATATAACCATGAAACCAGAGCTCTAGGATATCAGGCACGTCCTAGGTCGGGTCATGAGGAGGCGCAGGTCCACAGTGACTGCATCACTCTGCACCTTAATGAGGATCTCAGCTTTCAGACTTGACAGAAAGCAGGTGAGATGGTTAGCCAGCAAACAGGTGCCAGAGCCCTCAGGGACCCAGGTGGGAGAAGGGGAGCAGAAGGAGGTGTGGGTAGAGGCGGGCTGCTGGCCTGCCAGGTTTGCAAGGTGAGCTCCTTAACTTAATAAATACAAGAGAAATTGTTTAAAAGTTAAATTTAAAAATATATCCACTAATGTGCTGCTGTTGTCTCTGATTTTTAAATCCACAAGAGTTCAAATACTGCAAGCACATGCTTCTATGTATGTTTTTTAAACCAAGCAGGCTTTCTTCGGGTTGCTAGATACAGAACAATTGAGAAAGTCA
>PVJS01028312.1:0-25599 GCA_004027185.1 Glis glis
TGTGTGTGTGTGTGTGTGTGTGTGTGTGTGTGTGTGTGTGTGTATTTATAGTACTGGGGATTGAATCCAGATGCATTCTTCCTTCAAGCTACACCTCCAGCTATATTTTAAATTTTATTATTTGTTTTGAAGCCGGGTCTTGCTAGGTTGTGAAAAGTCTTACTACATTGCTGAAGCTGTCCTTGAACTTGTGATCCTTCTGTCCCAGCCTCCCAAGTACTGGGATTACAGGCATACACCATCATGCCCAATGATATACCTAATCTTAATTATCAAATACAATTAAGCATAGTGACTTGCAATGTATATTAATTATTTAGTAGTTATCGAATACCAAGTAAATGTGTAAAGACTCCAGAATGCAAATTACAAGTGGTAGATGCCATTAAAGGACATTTTAATTCTTTGAGGTAATAATCCTTAAAGTCTAACATAGCAAGTGCTTAATGTACTATTTTTTTGTTCTAATCTTATTTTACAAGGATGGTAGTGCCATTTGTCACACAAAATGACAAGGCTTCTATTGTGTTAAAAAGCTCTTTCACTTATTGTTTTATTTTGTTCCCAGTTTTAAGTAAAAAGCTTCAAGTTACAAAATAGGTTTAAGGAAAAAAGAAAGGAAAAGTTTCCTTTCATATAGTGTTTTTACTCAGAGGACTTTAACCTATAATGTGCTTTCATAAAAATAACTAATAATAATGATTTAATAAACCTAAACATCTAGTGTATGCTATGCATAGTTTTCTTTGTTATTTTGTGTTGACAAATACCCAGCATGAATCCATCGGTGGCCCTAACTTTCCCTGATAACACTGACAAGGTATATTCCTTTATTTAGGTGACGTAGTTTCATATACTGTAGAATATGAGAAAATTCACTTGAAATCCAAAATGACCTATCTTCAAAAAAATGCACATCATTATAAATTTTAAAAAGTCAAAAAATCCAGTTCCCCATGTTCCTTGATATTTTTCAAGATAAATTTCTATTTAAATAATGATCTATCTGCTAATCATCTATCTGCTAATCATATAGATCATTATTTGGTTCTGAATGATGATGTCAACTGAGTGAATGTATATAGAAATGTGCCAAAGCAGAGCAGACTGTTTTGAACAGAGGAGAATGAATCTTTCTCTAAGTAATTTTCTCCTAACATTGAGATACTGATTTGGAAGAACAAAGAAATAAATATACTATGTAACTCATTATATAACCCTTTCTTGCCTTATCTTCTCAATTTTATGAATAGAGGGATGAACAACAGAATTGGTGGCCCAAACCTATGCCTTCACATCTCATGAATTCCATGTCCACTTTCTAACATGCAGACCAACTATTTTCTTGTCATACTTGAGCCTTCTCATTATTTAATTTGAGCCTTTGAGCCAAATACTGATCAGATAAGTTTTTAAACATTTGTTTCTAAGTAGGAAATGACCCTTGAAAAATTAAATTGAGAGATGTGGTAAATACCTCTGGGCTTTTCTAGATCAGGAACAGTCACATTGAAACCTCATATTAAGTATATAGTCTTTGCATGTAAAGCACTATCCAAAAAGAAATTATTTCTACTTTTTCCTAGTCTGATAAGGAAGTTGTGTGTAGAACACAACAATGAGTTCCAGGAGTATATGAATACAAGATGCAGGGGGAGTATTCTATAGGGATCAGAGGAATTCATCATTGATGACGCGATATCTGAACTGAAATGGGCTCAGAAATAGGAATATGGTTTTGCCAAGCTGTCAAGAAAGGCAAAGAAATGGCTGGTAGAAAAAAAATTACAAGCCGGGCGTGGTGGCGCACGCTTGTAATCCCAGTACTTTGGGAGGCGGAGACCGGAGGATCCGGGTTCGCGGCCAGCCTCAGCTCACGCACGCGAGCGTTCTCTCTCCCTCCCTCCCTCCCTGTCTCTCTCTCTCTCTCTCTCCCCCTCCCTGTCTTTCTCTCTCTCTCTCTCCCTGTCTCTCTCTCTCTCTCTCTCTCTCTCTCTCCTTAGTGAGGCCCTCCACAACTTCGTGAGACCCGGTTTCAAAATAAAGTATAAAAAATAGGGCCGGGGGCGTAGCGCGGAGGTAGAACGCCCCTGGGTTCAATCCCTGGTACCGCAAAAAAAAAAAAAGAAAAGAAAAAAAATTACACACAAAGCAAAAGAACACAGAGAATAACCAAAAGTACATGTTCAGAGAATTCCATGTGGTTCAGTAAGGCTGGAGAGAGATGAGGGCTTGATCACAAAATATCTTTTGGAATATGCAAAGAAAAGTGGACTTCATATCTAGGATATGTGGGATATTGATGTTTTACATGTAAAAGATAGGTATGTTTCTGTGTTAAAAATAATTCTGGAATTAGTGTGGGTGGTTGCTAGTGGGTTGGCAGTGGCAGCAAGAGGGAATGGAAGTAGCAAGAGTAGTTGAGAAAGTGATAAGCAACAGGCTGGGTAAGATAGACTATGGCCATCTACCACCATAATGGAAAAGGAACAAGTGGACTTACTTGAGGTTCTTAAAAGCTGGAGATTGCTATTAATATGTATTCATAGATAGATCAGAAACCCAGAATGATTCCTAGATTCTTGACTAACTGAATAAATGGTGGGGTTATTATGTAAGAACAGAAGATGACCAAGAAGAATGACTTAAGTCCATCTGGACAGAAGAGCCTGAATTGGAAGTTCCTTGTGGGCCCATCTCTCCCTCATCTGGGTGTCCCCAGCACGTAGTTTAAGGCAAACTTTCAATGACTCAGGAGAAGACCTGAAACACAAATATTTTGTTTTGCTGGTTAATTGATAATGCTTTATATAAACTATGATAGAGTAAAAGATGAAGGAAAATAAGTAAATAAAGATCTCAAAACCTCTAATTGAAAAACTTGCAGTTGAGATAGACAAAATTTAAAGGCTGACTGAAAAGCATATGTTGCCTTATGTATTCAGATAGATTGGAGAAAAGTAAAGATGAATGCAGAATATTTTGCAATATCCTGAGAGTAATAGTTATAGTCTGAACTGAATGGCAACTATGCTCCTGAAGAGAAAGATGAATTCAAAGAATAATATGAAAGAGGAAATGGTTAGCAGTTTGCATTTGAATTGAAAAGCAGCTTTTGATGCTGACTGGGAATGCTGTAAGTTATTGGCATTGCTGATGGTAATGAAAAGCCTAAGGGAGAATATGACAGGGCCTTATTATGCATCCTTAGTTCCTTGATAGGATATAAGTGAGTCATTCTCCAACTGATGAGATGATTTCTCCTTGCCGGACATATTTTACCCAGCTTTGAGGAAGGGACTCAAGATACTGCCATCTTGGAATAACAAGCTAAAAGGATTATGCATTAACATGAGATAACCATGAGTCTTGTCACTGCAAAGACTGGAACATATTGATTTGATTAGCCTTTAAATATCAGAAGGTAAGAATGATCACATCTTCTCTCTTCTCTTTGTCTCTTCTTCTGTCTGTAGCAGGCACAGATTAGAACTGAGAAATAAATTAGAAGTGGAAGGACTAACTTTGGCTCTCTGCCACCTAGAAATAAAATCTATTTAATTTACCCTGACTCTCCTTGTTATAGTGTTAAATATAGACTAAATAGTTGAATATGGATTTATGTAATGAGTTCTCAAATTGATTTTTCAGAGTGTGCTTGCTTTAGGAAATAAACATCTGCTTACTACGGCTTGAATCACATACCTCTGAGTGGACTCTTTTTAATAGAATGGATGGACTTTCTTAAAAATGTGATCATTTTGCCATCCCAATATTTTTCATGTCCATGAATCAAAAACTAAATCAAACAATGACCTAGAGCCTTCAGCTATCTTACAGGGAAAGCAGATTCTATATTGGCTATCAATGCTAATAATGTCTTATCTGAGTGACAGGATTTTAAAAATAAAATTTAGGAAAAGAAAAAAAAACCTCTTCTCTGTGAAACCTCCACTTCTCCTTATCCCTTGTTCAAAAAGTCAAATGTACCTTATTTAAACATTAATTGCCTAGCCTGAGTTGTACGCAGCTAATTTGTAAAATAAAATTCCTTGCAAGTTTGAAGATGAATCTAGAGGTGCCTGTTTTAAACAGACTGGCCTCCTTCCCTATCTCTGGTGGCCGAATCAAATGTAATTGTAATCAGTGCTGGGATGGCAAAGACAGTGTCAGCCAATCATTCTAGGGATGGCTACTAAGATTTGTAATTATAATGTCCTTTATTCCGATTTAAATTCAACTGTGTGTTCACATTGCTATTCTTTCCCTTCAAACATGGAAATTTGGGTGTGGGTGTTGGGATGGTTAAGAGACAGGGTTTTACCTACTTGAAATCCACACTTTTTCATAGTGTATAATTTCTCTAAGGCACCATAGACAGGGGAGGCCAGCTATCAAGAATGGTAATTTACAATCTAAGAGCGCTTAATCTAAGATCTGTCCTTGTCAAAGGAGAACACGTTGGTCCCCGTGCAGCAGTGATGAGAATTTTATTTCAGCCTAAGTTCCAATTGGGGCTTTCAATTGTATTCTTTAACCTATCCTCATCCTTATCAATTTATACAATGTACAGGTCTTGTGGGCCTTTAACATCAGTCTACTATTAAAATAAGAATCACTAAATACAATAGTCAAATCTACATGCGAAAACCTATAAACTCACAAGCATTACAACAACAAAAATTACTATAAGGTTATGGCTGAATATAACTTTATTATTAATAATTTCCCCTGGTGATTAAAATTTTAACTCTTGGCCGGGCGTGGTGGCGCACACTTGTAATCCCAGTACTTTGGGAGGCGGATACCGGAGGATCTGGGTTCGCGGCCAGCCTCAGCTCTCTCGCTCTCTCTCTCTCTCTCTCTCTCTCCTTAGTGAGGCCCTCCGCAACTTCGTGAGACCCAGTTTCAAAATAAAGTATAAAAAATAGGGCTGGGGGTGTAGCACGGAGGTAGAACGCCCCTGCATTCAACTCCCGGTACCGCAAAAAAAAAAAAAAAAAAATTAACTCTTCAAAAAGATCCTTTTCCCTGGCATTCTTGTCTCTTGACTGTAAATATTTATACTCTAAAACATTCTGCCTTAATTTCTACTTTCGAATACAATCGAGCTTTCCCTGTTTAAAACAAAAACACTCCTCATAGTTGAGTTATATAATACTTTAATGTAAAAATTGGATCAAGTAGCCAAAAATTAGGATAGATATATAAAGCATTCATAAATGCCTTTGCTCACTAACAAATCAGCAAGCAGCATGATAAATAAAGGCAATCTCAATGACATTGTATGCATTTTATGTTCTTAATTATGGGTATCATGCTTTGAACTCTGCTTACTAACCTTATTTAATTTTTGAGAAACATTTAAAGATTTCACCCCTCATATTTCCCATGTAATTGGTATACATTTGCCTTATTTTGCTTCAGAAAACACATAACCTAACTTATTATCTCTGCTTTTCTGCCATGGGATTAGTTAACTAGCACTATCTGTCTACTACTTCACTGAGTCTCCACCCCCTCATTCCTATTATTCTGTTTGTACCTGCTTTTGTGCATCCTTAAATTCTGTACCTTTCTTGTTTCTATATATACCTACCTCTGTAACACTGGACCATTCTTTCCTTCATCCCAGATTCTACTAGAGAGTAATTCTAAGGTCCCTTTTTCACCTTTACTTTTTTCTTCTATTAATCTTTCCTAGGCATTATTGACCAAAACAAACAAGCAAAGAAACAAAAATCATCACATTTACTATTCTCTGCTACTTCTTTTAGCACAATTTTCTGTCTGAAAACCTCCGTTTCTTTATGTTCTATAGTTGTTCCAAATAGGAATGACAGCTAGTGGGTGTAGATGGCATGCTGATGACTGTGGAAAATCCACACAATATTACCGCAAGAGATATCAGGTATCCAGGTAGTCTTGGCAGGGACTCACTTTCTGATATGTGGAACTCTTGATGTCAAGCATGGCTTGGATGGTTAGCAACATGATTGAACAATTAAAAGTGTATACTGCATATTGGGTCAGTTTCCTCTAAATTTTATAGGACTGTTGAGAATACTAGAACCTAAAAAATGTGTATGACTCCCTTTTCTTCATTGACCATTTGTTAGATGCATCCAACGAATTGGCAGTCTGAAAAAATATTACTGTCTGAAGTGTCTTACCCATAACTGGTGAGATTCTTTGCATACTACTTTCTACATTTACTCTTTTTGCTATTAAAAATAAATTTCAAGCCATAACAATATAAATAACCTATGTGATATTTTTCTATTTGAAAGCAGGTAGAAAATCTAGCTTTCTGTTCCCATGTATATACAGATATGATTAAAATATTGAGGTACTTATGTCAATAGTCAAATTCCTCTATGTTTCCAGATTTTCAAGACTTTGAGGGAAAAAAAATGAATGGCCATGGTGGTGGCAGCTGAAATCATTGTTTATAGACTTGTTCTGTAGTAGAAGCTTCTGAACATCAAAGAGTGAACGTGGCTGTGGTGGATTTTTACTCTTTAACCTTATTCAAGCCTAAATGTTTCTCAGAATTTTCTTTTCTTCATGGTTCTGAGATAAAGAGAATTTTTAAATGATGTCCTGCAAATGTAAAGGAGCCACCATACTTCATTGTGTGGGTTGGTGCAGGTTGTGAGTTGCCATTCACCTGCCAGCTCACCTGTTGGCATGGGGAAGTACCCTGGCCAACAACCCCTGCAGGGCCTGCCAGATCTTCTCCTACTTCCCCAGCTCCAGGGCTAGGTGTGTGTTTATGTCAGTGATTAAGATGTACATGATCTATATGGATTCCAGTCTGTCCTCATAATTTCATCTCAGCTTTGCAGATTTGAGCTTGTCCTTGCTTTCTCCTGCTCTGTCCAAGGTCCCTTCCCAGCTGCCCACACTCATGAGTCCAGGCTCAGGAACCAGACTCAAAAACAATAGCCTTACATCCACTGCATATCCGACTTCCACCCCGTGCCCTATCAAATCCTGTAATAGCTCCTCCTGCCTATGATTTTGATGCTCTGATCCTTCCCCAACTGATGCAGGGCAGGGAAAAGTAGGGGCAATGACAGTAACTGTGAAACTCATGAGATGAGTGAGGGACTACTGAGGAGAAATGTGTATGTACATACACACATTTATTGGTGCATTATAATTTCACATCGTAAAATAGTTCATAGTGATAGTGACATACATGCACACAGCACTCGATGAGCTTTCCCCTTCTTCTCCCCATTCTCCCCTTCCCCATACATGATACTGAGATTGGCCTTGGTACTCTCACATGTGTACACAATGTCAGTGGAAGTGTTTCCTTCATTAATTCTCCCTCTTCCTTCCACCCTCCCCTAAGCCACCTCCCTTGCTCCACTGGGGTTTCTCCTCCACTGTCTAAAGTCCTTCTTATATCCCAATTACTCCCTAGCGTCTGCATATGAGAGAAAACATATGAACAGTCACTTTCTTTGACTGGCTAATCTCATTTAACATAATGTTCTCCAGATCCATTCATTTTCCTGCAAATGCCATAATTTTGTTCTTCTTTATTGCTGAGTAGAATTCTATTTATGTGTATCTCATAATTTCTAATACATTAGCAGTATTTCTAAATATTCTAACAATATTTACTTTCATTTGTGTAAATTAAAACTAAAAACTCTCCCCATCTACTAGATTTAGGAAATGTAAAATATGATTCCAAATCTCTAAAGGTCCCAGAAATAAATAAATAGCATAATTATTTCAAGGAAGGTTAAATAAAAGAATTATCAACAAAGGTATATGCAGGGTGCATGCAGACCACAAAAGAGAGTGCAGTACTGAGGGGCCGTTCACAGTGGGGCTGTTACCATCCCTTGGCTCAGAGTGGGGACTCGGGGAGGAATTACAGGATTGGAAGAACAGAGAGCCTTTCAAAGAGAGATCCCTTGAAGAGAGTTGATCTGCAGTGAAAGGAAACAACCAGCCTAAGAGAAACCTGTATGAAGACAGGAATAAATACCCAGATTCACTCTCATCCCTCATTCAGATGCCTGTGGGTGCTCTTCACTGGATACACTCAAAGCCAAAGCTCAAGGAAGCCTTTTAATATATCTGATAGTCAGCCTCTGGGGGGCAGAGATGGGTGGAGAAGGGAGCAGAATGCATCTGCATGGGAACTGAAACACACTCAGCACAAGTTCTTCACTTCTTTTTCACATGTTGGCCTTTTGTTATTTGAGGAAGTTTGAGAAAGGAAGATGTGTGCACAGATGCACAGAGTAAATAATCAGTATATACAGATAGTGCAGTGTCTTCCTCTCAACCATGGTGGTTCCCATTCTCATCCTTAGCATCTTTGAATATAGTCTGTTGCATTGCAGATGGAACTATGGTTGGTAATCAGCTGATCTTAAAATAGGAAACTTGTCCAAGTGGGCCCAGTATAATCACAAAGGTTCTAGAAAGTAGAAGAGGGAGGCAAAGAAGGTCAAAGGGATGTGATAGTAGAAGGACTCACATGTTTTAGAAATGGAGCAGGGGCCCACCAGCCAAATAATGTGGGCAGAGAAGCCTCTATATGCTAGAAAAGGCAAGGGGATGGATTCATCTGTAGAGCCCGAAGAAGGAAACACAGCACAGCTATTGCCTTGATTTTAACATGGTGAGAGCCATGCCAGACTTCTTGCCTACAGAACTGCAAAATAATAAATATGTGCTATTTTAAGAAACTAAGTTTATAATAATTTGTAGAGTATAGAGCAATAAAAAACAAATACACTGTATTCAAGTTCCTTCATTTAATTTTGCTTCTCCTTTTTAGTCACCTTGGAAGATTCATATAGGTGTACATAATTAAGCAAATGATGATTTTATGTAATATCTAGGACTATCATTGCCAAGAGACTCTATCCTGGTATTTTACAAGAAGACCTTTGCAATTATGAAAATGAGAGTTTATTTTGTGATTCTTACTCTAAATAAGAAGAGCATTCCTACCAGGCTTCTAGAAGTTGGCTCAGTACTCTAAGCTATAAAGGCGTTTGTTTTGAATGTATCACATTTCCTGACATTATTTTGAATAACTCGTTAGTGTCACATCACACATCTTGTCATTCTAAATGAGAGATACATAAATAATATTTGCCCACATACAGCAAAAAAAGGTACACTCAATAAGTTTGTCATACTTGATGATATGAATATGTTTAATAAGTAATTCTATCCCGCCGTGTAGTACTTGTAATAAATATGACCAGATATTCTTCATGGCAGTGTGACTAGCTTGATCATCAGTTTTATAAAGCAATATAATGCTTGTATTGCTTTATAAAATATTTTATAAAATTATTAACAATTTAATAATAATTTTTAAATAGTTCTTCCCCCTCACATTTCTCTTTTCTTCTTCTCCTATCTTCTCCTCTTGGGAAAAGGAAGAGACAAATGGGTGAGACATCAAAGAAATTATTCTTGGTATCTCTTGCCTCTCTAATAAGCTAAGACCGTTTTACAGACAGGCTGTATCTGACTTTCATGTCCAGAGGCTCTTTCACCTTTGTAATTCTCTTTCTTCATAAAAAAATATATTTTATACCTGCTTTGGAATAGAGAAAAATTTAATTCTGCCTGGATTATATTAATTTCATCTTGCTGATTTCAAAAGAAGCTTAGAACATCTTTATGGTCCTCTAAAAGTATTGTGGCCCTTGTCACTGTGCCTGCGATGGCCAGTGGATATCAGCCCTATTATATAGCCATAGTTTAGCTAATTTGGCCTAAATTTTAAGTGCTCTGCAGTCATTTATTTCATACATTAGTGAATTAATTATTTTATTATCCCAATTTTCATATATATAATAACTGCTTTTTAATTTCAAATCATGTTATGTCATAGGTATATTCAGTTGGGTTATATCAATTAATTTTTAATCAGTAGAATCATCGTTTTTCATTAACTGATATTATTACCACAGAGGAATTTCATATTTCATATCCATTTCTTATTCAAATAGCATCAAACATTCGAGCTCAATCTCTGACTCCTCCTTTCTCACTTACATACCCTACATTGTTCTAGACCTCATGTTCTGACACAAACATGCGTGTTGTTTAAAAGTACTAAAAAGGTTGAGAAATCTTTTTTTCTAATGAAAACGATTATCCCTAATTCACCTGTGATTTCACTTAGAATGTTAAAATGTCTGGGTTTTTCATAAATCAAGAAATATGGGAAATATTCTTAATAGCAAACATATCTATTTAGATACAAACAGTTATCTTTATTATTTGAATAGCCAATAGAACTCTGAATATGAGTTCATGAGGCTCTTACTTGCTGATCTCTAAAATCATCCCTTTGAGCTGCTAAAGTTTGGCTCAATGCTATGAGTTGGGTGGGTGTGGTTGAAAGAACTGGTATTTTGAAGGATGATTTAAGGAGTGTGTCGCACTTCCTGACATCATTTTGAATAACTTATTACTGTTGCATCACACATCTAAGTCTCTAAATGAGACCTTACTGTATAGCATTTGCCAACATACAGCAGTAGATGTTGGCCCTGGCAAATAAACAAAAGAGGACCAACTGAGGGTTTTCTCAGCTCAGTATATTTGAGGGTGTGACAGGTTTTGTACTCTGACCTCAGAAAAGGAAGCTTTGGACATCTTAACAGGACATATCAGCCAAATTCCATCTGTCTGATCTTATTAGGATACCTTCAGGATTTAGATTCTGACCTTCTATAATTATTGACACCTATTTAATTTATCTCTTCATTCATAGCCAAGCCCTAGTACAGCTGCTATGGCACATGTAAATACATCACTGTTGCCAGCACGGGCTGATTGGCATTCATGCTTGAGTGTCTTTTTTATTTTCTCCTTGGCTGCTGGGAGTAGCCTGAACAGCACAGAAACTAAAGAGCTTCATCTATTAGGCATGACAGATTTGTATTCAGCGGTAAACGCCTGACCTTGCTCCACTCCCTCATCCATTCCCATCATCCTCTCGCCCGATGAAAGCCTCGGCTTTACTCCTGCTTTCTGGCTGTTTCCTTGGCAAGGATAACCGAGTCAGTCTGAGAGAATAACTAACAGAAGAATACCTTGGTAGTGGGATTAGGCACTTTAACAAAAGTCATCATCCATAGAATTATAAATAAAGGATGCTTAAAATTGGGATTTTAAAACAATTCCCATCAGTGACATTATGATTTCCTTGTTAACCTATTTCTCTTTGTAGTGATATTTACAAGTTTTCCCGAGATAATTTAGTGTGCTACCAGAGTAAAATCATAGTATCCATTTGAGTTCTATAATGAAAGTGGATTCGTTTTGTAATAAAACTTGTATAGCTTTAGATGTTGAATTTATGGATAGAAGAAGATATGTACAGGCAACATCTCAACTGAGAGGAAGAACTTTGTAAAAAAATATGTGCTATCTACTTTTCTCTTTTATTTCCTGAAGGTAATGTACCTTTTTAAGAATTGTGCCTGTAATATCATAAACCTCCAAGTTTCATTTTCCTTTAAGATTCTGTCGCTTTTAGCCCCAATTCTTACTATCTGAAATATTCATCAGTATTCCTGTTTTGTATTATTTTTTGACAACACATCACAAGGTTGTCAAAAGCCGCAGAATCCCTGTGGAATTCTGAAATTTGCAGTGAAATTCATAGCAATAGCTGGAAGTAAACTCATAAATTGTTCAGTGAAACTTTGTTGAAATTTTATAGAATAATTTCAGACTATTTTATGTCATGCTAAGAATGCCAGCAGCAAATAGCTCCAGTATAAAGAGTTCCAGCAGAGAGTCCATAGGACATTTAGATAAAATGCGTCCTATTATGGACATCTCAAGTGGTTTCATCATCTATTAGTTTTTCTTTTGACTCATAGAATTTTTAAATGATTTTAGTTATCTATTTTTCTATTATTCTGTTATTTTAATCTTAATATTTAATATAGCCTCTTAACATTTGGGGACACTTAATTAGGTCTAATAAACAATAGAGGATAATAATAATATGATGACATTAGCTTAGACAATCTACCCTGGAACTCAGTATTAAATGAAAGCTTAGCATCACATATGATTATGTGTTGCTATTACTATTAATTATGAATATACAGTTAACTTCTCTTACAAGAATTAAAATGACATTTGGCAAAATCTTTTAACAAAGCTCATTTATCTGTTTTCTAATTAAAATAAAATGTCAGACACTTCTCATGTTTAATGCCCCTGATTAGAGTGGACATCCTGATTTGTAATCTTTTATAAAAACTAAAAAACATAATTTTCTTCCAATTTTCATGGCTGATGCCTATTTCAGGAGATGTGCTTAGGGACAAAATAAAGCCTGAAGGAGGTGAGCACCCATAGGTGCCATGGCAAAGTGTAGGGAAGAGTGTTCTTGTCTTCAGCAAGACATGCCATTGGAAGGTCTGTTTACATCCCACGAGAATCCTCTCTGTCACGGAGGACGCAGCTGCCTTCACTGACAGAATTGCCAGGGAAAGTGTTTCAAGCAGTGCTCAGTGCCTTGGAGTTGTTCTCAGAAAATGAAACAATACTATATTAGTTTTTTATTACTGCTCTAACTTACTACTACAAATTCAGTGGCTTAAACCAACACACATGCGTTAACTTAAGTTCTGTAGATCAGGAGTCTTTGTATCTGTAGATACAAAGTCAGTGTAACTGGGCTAAAGCCAAGGCATCACTGAGTGTCCTGGTTCATGGCCCCTTCCTCACGTTACTTCATGCTCATGTTTCTCCTCTCCTGACCCTGACCCTCCTGCCTCCTCTTCTGAGGACCCTGTGATTACATCGGGCTCGCCTGGACAATCGAGGTTAGTCACCACATTGTAAGATCCTTAACATTTTCACATCTAAACTAAGTAAAAGAAACTACTTTTACTATGTAAGTTTACATATTTATAATTTCCAAAGATTAGGATGTGGTTCTCTGTTTTTTTTTTTGCTTGTTTTTAAGGGGAAAGGAACATTATTAATTCTACCACAAAACACTTAGTTTTCTAAAATATGTCCAGAGTTGGCACTCAAATATTTCTCAAGTCCATAAATGTTAATGAATACACAGAGATGTACAAGAAATAATATTATTAAAAATTCACAAGAACTTCCAATTATATCAAAACACGTATAGCTTTCTATGAACATTCAGGAGTAACCTAACAATTGTGTGGTCCAATCTCAGTTGAGTAGAATATGGCCTAGAAAATATATTTTCTTTCTTTTTTTTTTGCGGTACTGGGGATTGAACCCACTGGCATTCAACCTCTGAGCTATGCCCCCAGCCTTATTTTTTATTCTTTCTTTCTTTATTTTATTTATTTATTTTTTTGTGGTACCGGGGATTGAACCCAAAGGCGTTCTACCTCCGAACTACACCCCCAGCCCTATTTTTTATTCTTTATTTTGAAACCGGGTCTCACAAAGTTGCGGAGGGCCTCACTAAGTAGAGAGAGAGACAGGGAGAGAGAGAGATAGAGAGAGCTGAGGCTGGCCGCGAACCCGGATCCTCTGGTCTCCGCCTCCCAAAGTACTGGGATTACAAGCATGTACCACCATGCCCGGCTTTTTATTCTTTATTTTGAAACAGGGTCTCATTAAGTTGTGGAGGGCCTCACTAAGTACCTAAGGCTGGCCGCGAACCCGGATCCTCCGGTCTCAGCCTCCCAAGTAGTGGGATTAAAAGCGTGCGCCACCACACCCAGCTAAAAAGTAGATTTTCAACTTGTAGTTGATTGATTTGTTGGGTCTCATCTTGTTTTTGTTTCCATGGGAATCCCAAAATTAAGAGGTAGAAAGGACAGAGGCTATAAAATATGGCAACTGGAGGCATCAAAAGAAATATAATAAATGGGGTTTTGCTGTATATTGGAATTTGTATCCTAATATGAGTTCTATAGCCTCTTTAACTTTTCAATATACTTTTATTGATACATTGTAATTATGCATCATAATGAGGTTCAAAGTGATAGAAACATATGCACAAAGCACTTGGTGTGTTTCCCTCCTGGTCCCACCCTGCTCCTCCCCTCCCTGTACATGTAATTTAGACTGGAATGGATAACTTCTTATACACATAACATTATTTGAATTGTTTTCTTCATCAAGCCTCCCTTTGCCCCTTTCCATCTTCTTCCCCAAGTCACCTTCCTGTGTTCTACTGATATGTTTCTTCCTTTATCTAATTCCCTTTTGTTTTCTCTCTTACTTCTAAATGTGAGAGAAAACATATGGCCCTTCGCTTTATGAGACTGGTACTCTCATTTAGCATAAAATTCTTTGAGTTTACCAGATACCAGTATGTGTGGAGAGAGAGAGAGAGAGAGAGAGAGAGAGAGAAAGAGAAAGAAAAGGAGACTGGAAGGAAGGAGGGATTAAGCAGAGAGCCTAAGCAATTGTTTAAAAAATCAGCTGGCAGTTTATGATATGATAATTATTATTATGATCCTTGCCTATGATAGCATTACCATAATTACTATGCTAAAAATATCATAACTATTTTATAATGAAGTAAAATGTGTTAATATTTAGAGTGCTGCCTCTTACACAAAATATATTCCCCAAGGGTTTACAAAGCTAAATAATGTAGTTAGAAATAGATATCAAGATAAAGAAAGAGAAAGGGCTGGAATTAAATATGCAGCACAAAGTAGAGGTGACTTTTATGGTGTCTAAAGATAAGCATTCAGGATGTGATACTAAAAGGAATGAAGTAATGAAAACTGACTGTGACAAAAACAAATTTGTTGTGTGATTATGCACATGCACTAAAAAAATTAGTTTATAGATTTAATTTTATATCCAATCGGTTGAGGACCTACGTTCAATAATCTTTGATTTAAATGTATACCTTTTCTATTTTTAGTTTTGTCAATTTTGAATGCACTCATGGGAGCAACGCAAGTCAGTTACTGTTGGTGTGTGAAGGGAGCTGGTCACTTTCCTGTGCCCCTTTGTGTCTTGTCCACACACCTCATTCTGGGGTCACCATCAATGGTGGTGTCCACAGACCGCCATTCTGCTCATGCTGCACCTGTTGCCACTTGCAAGGTTTTTCCTCTACAAAACTTAAAGTACAATAAAGACATTTATTTTTAAATCTATGTGTCTTCCTATTATGAGTAAAACATGATATATCAAAATTATATCTGCTTGCAAGGAGCTTAAAATTGATTTGCGAAGGTATACAAGAATACCCATAAGTTAGAAAGACTGCATTGACTAATACACATGTGATTTTCATGCATCTTTTAGGCCCAAAATATATCTAATCTCTTATTATGATATATTACTAGTTTGCTCAACTACCATAACAAAATTCCACAGAGTCGATGACTTAACCAACAGTTATGTATTTTCTCATAGTTTGGAGGTTAGAAGTTTGTAATCTGTGTGCCAGCAAATTTGAGTTCTGGTAATAGCCTCCTTCCCTGGCTTGTGCATGGCCACTTTCTCACAGTATTCTCATATAACCTTTCTTCTATGTGTATACAGAAAGAGAGAAGAGAGAGAGAGAGGGAGAGAGAGAGAGAGAGAGAGAGAGAGAGAGAAGAGAGAAGAGAGAAGAGAGAAGAGAGGTCTGGTGTCTCTTCTTCTTTTTATAAGTCCTATTGGATTAGGTTGTGCCCTTTTATCCATCTTTAATCTTAATAATCTCCTTAAAGGCATTATCTCCAAATACAATTACATTTGTGTTAGGGCTTCAAGAGATCAACTTTGGGGAGACACAACTCAGTTCACCCTAGATGCCTGTCAGACAATTTAGTATTCTGTAATGCCCCAGTTCTCTGAATTTCTGTGGAGTTCATTGTTTAAAATTCACAATTCACAATTTATTTTTGAATTGTTATTTAAGTATATGTCATTATATCCCCTCAAAATTGTTTACTCAGTGAAGGAAAAAAAAACTATGCTTGGTTTTTTTTTTCAAAACAGAAGTTTTTCTTTTTTCTTTTGAAATAATTTCAAACAATGGAAAGTTGTAAGAATCATATAAAGAATTCCTAGGTTCAACTTTTGCAGAGAACTTACTCAGATTTTACCAATTATCCCAACAGTCTCTTTATAGCAAAAGATAAAATCCAGAATCACATGCTTCCCCCAGTTTTCATATCTTCTAGTCTCAGTCTCTTTCTGGTACTGGGGATTAAACCCAGGGGAATTCTACCTCTGAACTACACCCTAAGCCTTATTTTATTTTTTAATTTTGAAACAGGGTCTCGCTAAGTTACTGTATACTGGCCTCAAACCTCTGATCCTCCTTTCTCAGCCTCCAAGTACTGGGATTACAGACTTGTGCTACCCTGCCCAGCTAATCTTCTAGCTTCTTTCAATCTGTCATTTCTCCCAATTCCATTTTCCTTTGGCCTTTAAAACTTGAAGCTTGATGATCATAAGCTAGTTTTTTTATATTCATTTATTGGTTCATTTTAATTATACATTTGATAAGTGTCAGGTTAGGCAAATCACACATGCACACATTGCCCTCCCTCAAATCCCACCCTATTCCTTCCCTGTTCCCTCCCTTTAGTGCTCTGCATAGTGATTGAGTCTTAATAGTTTGTATATATACATCATGTGCTTTAGTGTGTTTCCCTCCACCCCCTCCCAATTCCCTCAGTTAGGTCATCTTCTTTGATCATCTAAAGTTTTCTTCCTCTTTGTCTGGAGTCCCTTCTAAGTCTCCTTGAAGGAGACTTAGAAGCTAGTTGTTTTGTTTTGTTTTTGTTTTTGTTTTTTTGCGGTACCGGGGATTAAACCCAGGGGCGTTCTACCTCTGTGCTACACCCCCGGCCCTATTTTTTTTATACTTTATTTTGAAACCGGGTCTCACAAGTGAGACAGGGAGAGAGAGAGAGAGCTGAGGCTGGCCGAGAACGGGGATCCTCCGGTCTCCGCCTCCCAAAGTACTGGGATTACAAGCGTGTACCACCACGCCCCGCACTGAAGCTAGTTGTTTTATAGCATGTCCATCATTGTGAATTTCTCCATGTGTCTTCATGAGTAGACGTAGGCTGTGTACTTTGGATTGAGATAGGGCAGAAGTGATGCTGCATTTGTGTGGTGTGTGTGTGTGTGTGTGTGTGTGTGTGTGTGTGTGTCCTATTGGGTGGCACATGGTGCCAATTTGTAGATAATTTAGACTATTTGTTAATATGGTTATTTCCAGGTTTTTCCACTCTACAGCTACTTTTCCTCCTTTATAATCTGTCTTTTGTAGAGAGAGATTTTGAGACTATGTAAAATCCCATTTTTCATCTTATTTTCCTCCACTAATGTTAATATCTACTTATGTTTCCTGCCTAAGTCATTTATTACTAATAAGGCACCAAGTGAAGACTTTCTTTTCCAATAATTTCTTCCACATTTATTAGTTTGCTTTCTACTGTAAGAAGGATATTTCCTTCCCCCTATTTACTCATTCATTCATTTATATCCCTGTGAACTCATGGATCCTTATTTTATTCAGTGGGTTATAACCTGTTATTATGATTCATGATTTTGATATTCAAAGTGTCCCAGCTTTGGTTGGTGGGCATATTTCTAACCAGTCCCTGTGCCCTTTTGATATGGTCCAATTACATTGTAATCTAGATCTTTTCTAAAGTACTTTAACGCAAAGAAATACATAATATAAGCACATGGAGTCACATAGGATTTATTTTCACCTCTGGTATTGCAAGTTTCTACCTGTGCAGTCTTGGCATGTAAAACCCAAGTCTTAACTTCCTAATCTGTAAAATGGGAATGGAGATTAATGTGATTTCATATTAAAGCAGCCAGCTCATTGCTTAAATAATTATAATACTAGCCAATATCTATTGAACACTATTTATGTGTCATTTAATCCTCCAAGATAAAGAGTTCAAGTACTCTGTTCTTGGACATACAGCTAAGAACTTCACAGAAGAAATTTGAATCCAAGAGGAGTGGCTTTAGAGCCATAGCAAGAAAGTAATAAACACATATTCCATTATTAAATGTTACTCCATTGTAATAGGAGTGAAATAAGAGTTTGTCTTGTTTTCTCTATCAGTGACCTAGTAGAGGGTTCATGTAACTTTTGACTAATGATTACAAGAATATAAGTTTTACTAGCTTAGAGCTGTCCTTCCCACCCTTCCCTGCATGCTCTCAAACATAAGATTGGAAGGAAGGAAGGGAAGTACCTGGGATTTACCTGAGTATCAGGAGAGACATATGTTCATTAAATTTCTCTAAGTTATTATAACTAAATCAGGATGACTGTTAACCTATTAGTTTCAAATACTATAATGGTCACAGGAAATAACAAAAGTGAGAGACTATATTAGCTATTGAAAGTAGAGTCAGAGATGAGAAAGAGGAAGAGGGAGGGAAGGAGAGAGAGAGAGAGGTAGGAGGAAGAGGATAAGAAAGAGGAGCAGGATGCTGGGCGTGGTGGCGCACACTTGTAATCCCAGTACTTTGGGAGGCGGAGACCGGAGGATCCAGGTTCGCAGCCAGCCTCAGCTCTCTCTCTCTCTCTCTCTCTCTCCCTGTCTCTCTCTCTACTTAGTGAAGCCCTCCGCAACTTCGTGGGACCCGGTTTCAAAATAAAGTATAAAAAATAGGGCCGGGGGTGTAGCGCGGAGGTTGAATGCCCCTGGGTTCAATCCCTGGTCTGCAAAAAAAAAAAAAAAAAAAGAAAGAGGAGCAGGAGGAGTAGAGAGAAGAGGGGGATAAGAGTGATGACAGAAGAAAGAAGAAGAAAGAAGGGAAGAGAGGGAGGAAGGGAAGGAGGGAGGAGAGAGGGAAGAATAATCCCACGCGGTCTGGGAACTGTCTCAGGGTAACATGCCTAGTGGCATTACTACCATATCTCAGCAAGTTGGGAGCACTGAAATATCTTATGTACTAAATAACCTAATTTTAATACTTAGCCTCCAAGAAAAAGTTGAAAAGATAATGGCTAGGGGAAGGGAGGACTCTGCTTTAGGGTAGGTAAATGGCTGCAATCCTTTTATCTCTGGCCTTAGAAGAGCACGCTTTGGGAATTTACTCTTGACTTAACTCGTTTCAGTTCCATCCAGATGATGGTGCTGGAGAGTATGCACCCATCAATCCCATAGTCCTTTCTCTTAATCCTGTTGTGCACAACAAACACTAGTTTGGACGAGTGTCTTTTGACTTCTCTAACAGCAGTGCAATTTTGATTTATAGGTAAGATATTACAGGAATAAATCAAGTACAATACAATTACAATCTTGAAATATTCTCAAGGAGGCATCTCCTTCAAGATAGTGTCAAAATAGCAGAGCCCCAGGTTGATTCTGAACACTAGAATGAATGGCATACCTGTCTCCTTGGGGACGTACTGATGGGCACACACACCTGTCCATGCTCAGGATGCCAGAGAAAGCTGTGAGGCCACCAAGTCCAGGAGGTGAGCAGGGGATAACTGAAAGAGCTAGTTATATTAAACTTTGGGGACTGAGGCATAAATACTGCATGGGATGAAATGAGAGGCAAAACTGGTACTAAATCCACAGTCCTTCTTTGGACCCTTTAATAGCAATGTCAACCAAAAATATTAGTAAGCCTGAAAAAACAGGCAAGGTGCTCTTTACATAAATAATTCTCTGGACTGCTAGTGACACACAAGCATACTGGGAACAATAAGCACACAGAGGTATTTGTCCAAGATATTTGATTTCCCATAAGGCTACTTAGCTGAGAAAACATGGAGGACAACTCACTGTTACTGACAGTGTTTGCTGTCTATTGTTCCTAGCCATCCTCCCAGGGTGAGAATAAAGTAGAGTTTTGATCCTGAGATGCTGTTTGTCTTTCCTGGAGTTGCCATCAAGGTCCCGGTGACTCTGTAGGACAAGTGGCAGTGACAGGACCACTGGGCTGTTTTTGTAAGAGTGTTGACATTGATGTCTCTCCTTTTGGCATGTAGACGTCCCAAGTGCCCCACTGACCCGTTACCTGAGCCTGTAATTACTCCAGGAACAGGGAATGAAAAGGGCACATCTCTTCGGCTTTCATGAAATGACAGACTGGGGATATGAGCAGGTCCTGCATTAAGGCAAATATCTCAGGAAAGACTAAAGACTCCCAAGCCCAACTCCTGCATTTATGCATCAGTAGAGGCCAAGCTCATTACCACAGGAGGCTGCAGGAGTCAGGGGATTGGCACCTGACTCTGAAATGGCTTCATCATAAAGACAGATTCTAATGCCCACGTTGGAAACCCAGACACAAAAAATATAATTGGTATAATTAGCCTGCTTCCTTTTTTTCAGAGTACCACTATTTAGTAAGTGCTTTCCTACTTCATTAAAAATAAAAGGATAAAATATTCATGATCTCTTTTAAAGTGAGCTGGTTGTTCACAAACCATTTATAGAGATATATTCATTTTTAAAAGCATTTTTAAGTGAAACGAGTGACTATTCCACATAGTTTTATTCCTTAGATCAGCTGAGATCTATGTTTTGTAGTTCTATTTCCAAACTCTGCAAGACTCTTAACAAATTATATTAAAGTCTGCCTAATTTCTGAAAGTATGTGTGTGTTTCTAGGCTAATAACTGAGTGGTATTCTTGTGAATAAGCTTTGCTCCCTCCATCAGACAGTCTGCTTAGCTGATTTTTAAAGTTAATTATGGCACAGTGAAATCTAAAGGTCAGACCTTGTCTATTTTCCCAACTCATTCAATGCTATAGGCATATGGGCACCAGAAAAATCCCTTAACTGCTGACCCAGCAAATAACTTTCTTGTACACCTTAACCTATTCCTGTTGTAGGGTTTTAGACTCTTTAGTGTGCTTTAGGGTCTTTAGAATGGATTATTACAGAGCACATCACCCAAAGGCTTCCATGAAGACTCTCTTAGGAATTTCAAATCATAAATTGTAAGGCATCCTTTCTGCTGTGTGCCCCCGCATTATCTACATATTTTGCAAATTGCCTGGATCACTTTATTTTATCTTTACTGCTCAAGGAGAAAATTAAATTTCAGAGAGAATTTTGAAAAGCATATAATGCTTAGGGTTAGTTACTTAGTGATGGTTGGTTCACAGTTTTGCAAAATTTCATTTTATTTACTTATTCATTCACTCCATTCATTTGTGTATTTATTCATTCATTCAGTGATTTCTTATTGAGCAATATTCTGGGCATATCACCATACTGCATTTCATGAGACAAACAAGTACAAAAGACACCAAACTTATAGTAATTATGTGATCATAATCTGAACTACAAATCCAGGTCCAGCTTCTGTTAGTGGGAGATGGAACCAGGGTACCCATAGTGTATTTCATGATGTGTAAAAGCTCAAGGAGGGAAAAATAGGGAACTGAAAAGGAATGGGAATTCAGGATAATATCTTAAAGCAGTATATTTTGTTTTTGTTTAGTGTGTATCCTTCATCTTTAAAATAACTTCAAATACTCATATTTAATTAAGTTAATATGCTATGACTTTATGAAGATATAAAACCAATAGTTATGATAAAATTGAACTGACATAATTGATCATAAATCAACTGTCCCCAAATCATTTCTATTGGGCTTTCATTAAATGTATGATCCTTTAGGATTATTTATTTTCTACTTTCCCATTATATCTCCTAAGATTGCTCAAACACTAATAACCAGACATCAGATTCTGAATAGATGTATATGGAATAGTTTATTTTCTTTGTTGCAATTCAATTTGAATCCAAATTTTAAGGTTAAGCATGTGAGTGTGTTGATTCACTTACCATTGTTTAACTGGACTCGTAATAATTATAGGCTTAGAGGAACAATCTAGAAGTGGGACTGGACTGGGGTAAGGCAAGTGAGCCACTGGGCTGGGTCACAAAACTTAAGGGAGTGCCAGACTGAGTGGTCAAGATAGTAATTTAAGACAATATTTTTTTTTAAAAAATCAAAATTAATACAAGACATCTAGAAACAAAATACTAAAATCTTAAAGACAGGGCTAATGTTACTGATTTTCCTCTTGCTGCAGATTCTAGTGTGGCCTAGCATAACACTATTCCAAAATAGGTGGCCTGTACACCCAAAGAGCCACACACCTTTAACTCCAGGTTGTGCCACTTCTGAGAAGATTTTTTGGTTTATTTTAAGACCTGCCCTCTTGATTTTCCGGTAATACTTTAAAAAGAGATCATATATTACTAGAACATTTCTAGTATTAGATGTTGATTTTGAGTGTGTTTGAATAAGTATACTCGGAGGTCAAATTGCAGCCTAGAAAATGTATGTTAATTAGAGCCAGGTGTGGTGGAGCACACTTTTAATCCCGGTACTTGGAAGGCTGAGACAGGAGGATCACAGGTTCACGGCCAGCCTCAGCTACTTAGTGAGGCCCTCTGCAACTTAGAGAGACCCTGTTTCAAAATAACGAATAAAAAATAGGGCTGGGGGTGTAGCTCAGAAGTAAAATGCCACTGGGTTCAATCTCCAGTACGGCAAAAAAAAAGAAAATATATGTTAATTGACATGTAAGAAAGCAGCAGTTTGGTCTAGATTCCCAGTCCAGTACTCTTGCTAAGGCATCATACTACCTGGAGCCTAAAGGCTCAAGAGGTAGGAATAGTTATTTGTCATTTAGAACTTCTGTCTATGCAGCCTCTTAGGGAAGTTCTATGGAAATTCAACTTAACCTTCTAACACAAAATGAATATATCACATGGGAGTAGACAAAGAAGCCGAGACATATTAATTCCCATCTATGATTATGTAAATGAATTCTAGTTTTCATGCATGCATTTAAATGGGTTAGCAATCATAAATTTAAATACTACTAGAAAATGGAACCATTTGGAGATTTGTAAATTAAATGTGTTCATGTATTAATTGGCATACTTAGAATTCCAGATCTTGGACAAGTAGGGTAAGAGGATGCTGTGACTCAGATGTTCTATGCATAGGGGAAATATGTTTCCTCTGATGCTGTCTCTTGCTTCAGAAGTTCCTTGAGTTTAGATTTCCTCAATAAAAGAAAGCCAGGTTACATCCTGAGATGCTTGGATAAAATTCTATTACAAGTTCTCATGCTATTTAATACCCAATTGTTTTCTGAATTTATGTTTCTTAAAAATTCTACGTCCAGAGCATTGATTGAGCTTAGAATCCGTATGTATGTATGAATATTTATGTATGTGTATATGGGTATATTCATTCTTAGATATATTTCCTATCTCATGGTCCTGGCTTGGTCATGAGCCCTACATTAGGGAAAGGATGTGTGTGTTTATTTATTTGTATTTTGTTAAGTAATCAGATTCCTAACTACAAAAGTAGAAGGCAACATGTAGTTAAATACATGTATTTGTGTTTTTGAAAGAACTGTGGTTTTATTCATGTCTTGCTTCATGAAAACTATGGCAAGTTATGCACATTGTATGGTAAGTTACCTAATGTCACTCACCCATTCTGGTCCCCGCCCACCTGCATATTCCATTTTTATAAGGTATTTCTTCATCCTGGGAAATAGAATGCATTTTTTTGCAGGCAATAGGTTATTTTCTTATCAGTCTCTGACAATTTGTAGTCTCACACCCTCGCTTTCTGCCATGATGCCTGCCTGAATCATTCTAGTGTGACTGACTTTGGGATGTCCTCTTTAGTATATTTGTGAGTGCTGCCCAAGGCATTTTGTCTGCACACCTTCTGTACTTCTTTCACACCTCCTTTTGACCCAGGATGAGGGAGTAATCAGAGAAGTAGAGGCGGTGAGGGTGTTTGAAACCCTAACCTGGCTTTACTCGATTTCTGTCATTTTTTATTTTATTTGACTGTGGCAGTTTCATGGGTATATCAGAGCCCTCAGATATCACTTAGGGGAAGCTAATAAAATGCTTGACAGATTAGATTGTTTTCTGTTTCTTTCTATTGAACTTTTTGGCAATTGGGTTTGATAGGTTAGGACTCAAGGGAGGTATCTTATTGCTGTTTAAATTAGGTTCTTAGCCAAGGACAGGTGGCTTCTTAACACATTTTGTCATCTGCAGAAATGCAGAGTGGAATGTCCTGCTTTCTGCGATGGCCTGGTTCTTGCTTGCTAATGGGGCACATTTGCCTATTTGCTTGCCTGGTACTGACAGGGTGTATATGGCATTTCATTGCAAGCCGAAACTCTGGTCACATTATTTTCTGCAGGGCTGCAAAACATTTTCATTTACCTTAAGAATTTGTTTAGTGGGTATTGACTTGGATGTGTGTCTGTTGTGAATTGGCCAAGTGGTAGTAAAGATGTGATATGAAGGGGAAATACATTCCAGAACATCAAATTAAAAATCTGATGAGCCAGGCGTGGTGGCACACCTTTGTAATCCCAGTACTTGGGTGGCTGAGACAGGAGGATTGCAGGTTTGCAGCCAGCCTTAGCGCCTTAATGAGGCCCTCCACAACTTAGTGAGACTCTCCCTGTTTAAAAAATAAAAAATAAAATAGAGCTGGGGGCTGTAACTAAGAGGTAGAATGCCTCTAGGTTCAATGCCCAGCACCACAGAAAAAAAAAAAAGAAAGGTCTGATGTGAGCTTTCAAACTGTGATTTGAATGTAAAAGAAACAGTCTAAAGACCCTGAGTGAAGATCAAATTTGTGTCAAAAACAGAAACAATCACTGAGACATGTTGAATAGCTACAGAGGCCATTTTACCCACCACATTTTTTGTACATAGAAGTATATTCTTTTTTTCTTCTACCTTCTGTGCCCTTAAGTTGGGCCCACTTTCCTGGTCTTTCGAAAGAGAACATTTGTTAAACATTAAACACAGCTAGAAAACTTTAAATTGTTATTCTACAGAACAGAATTTGATTTGATCCTTCCTTGGGTCTATAATCTTTGCTTCATACTTTTATCCAAAATGTAAAATATTGAGGAACGAGAGAGAAAAGAGAAGAGACATGATTTTTAACCTCAAAGAGCTTATACTAAAGTCTGGCCTCCCAATCAGATCTTCCTTAGAAGGTGTTGACAGGTGGCTAGATAATCTGATGAAGAAATGAAACTATTCATAGGTAACCAGGTATTACTTTCCTGAGATTACATATTCATGTATTATGAGAGACTTTCTGCCTCATGGTGCTGTGAAGATTTACATAGTGATGCTATGAAAATGTACTCATATTCATGATAGACTAGAGGACAATAATCTAGGTGACAGTGAGGGTTATGATGTCCCTATGCTTTATTTGCACTCAAAAATGTGTTTAATCTACTGCTTTATTTTACCTTTATTTTATGTCTGAATTCTTTACTTTTTTGGTTGCTTATTTATATTAATCTCACTGTTCTCTTTTGCTTCTTATCTGTTCGTATCTTTCTCCTTACTATCTTCAAGTGGATAATCACTAGAGGAGTAATGTATCAGAACAAAATAAATTAACCAATCCAAGTGTAAAACTCAAAGTACTTTTCAGAGATTTAGAAACTTTAAATTGATAGCAATGGCTGTTTTTTTGCTTTCTTTTATGTAATCTATTATGAAATATAAGACTTATTTAGAATAGTGTATGTATATACATGCACATGTACACACACACACACACACACACACACACACACACACACACGAGCAGA
>PVJS01028313.1:8683-25698 GCA_004027185.1 Glis glis
AAAAAAAAAAAAAAAAAAAAAAAAAAAAAAAAAAAAAAAAAAGTAAAGTACAAAGCTGGGCATGGTGGTGCATGCCTGTCATCCCAGTACTTGGGAGGCTGAGACAGGAGGATCGCAGGTTCCAGGAAAGCCTCAAGCAAGCAGTGAGACTCTCATCAACCTAGTGAGACTCTGTTTCCAAATAAGAAATAAAATTGGGCTGAGGGTGTAGCTCGAAGGTAGAATGCTTCTGGGTTCAATCCCTAGTACCACCAAATAACAACAGCAATAGCAACAACAACAACCACAAAAAACAAAAAACAAACCAAAAATAAATTGCTCGCTTCAGCAGCACATAGAGTAAAATCTGATTGTTAACAGAAAAGAGGCCTTGCATGGCCCCCGCGCAAGGATGACATACAAATTTGTGTAGTGTTCCATATTAAGCTCAATGTATATTACTATCACTCAGAACTAAGTTATGATGTGAGACTACAATGCACCAATAAAAGTACATTTAAAAAAAAAGTAAGGGCTGGGGGTGTAGCTCAGAGGTAGAATGCCCCTGGGTTCCATTTCTAGTGTAAAAAAGGAATCTGTACATGCTGAGACCCAAATCTGCCAGCCAGGAAAGAAGCTAATTAAGCAAGCACCTTGCTGGCTAAAAGAGCAGACCCAGGCACATTAATAAAAAGGATGTATGTCAAATAACACCTCATCCAATCGTCTTCCCAAACCACTGCATAAGAGGTGACAGTACAGAGACAACCACTGAGCCTGCTTTTCATGTCCATTTCATGAAGTCACAGCTCTCGGTACCTGAATTAATCCAAATTCACTGAGATTCTTGTTGAACTGCTTCCTGGTGCAGGCATATTCGGCTGTCCATTCTGAAGAAGAACAGAGTTGTTAAAAAGAGCTGGAAAGCCAGGTGTGGTTGCACACTCCTGGAATCCAAGTGCTTGGGAGGCTTATACAGGAGGATTGCAGCCTCAGCAACTTAGTGAGACTGTCAGCAAGAGACTCTGTTTCTTTTCTTTTTTTTTGTTGTACTGTGGATGGAACCCAGGGGCATTTTACCTCTGACCTACACCCCCAGCCCTATTTTTTATTATTTATTTGGAAACAGTGTCTCACTAAGTTGAGGAGGGCCTCACTAAGTAGCTGAGGCTGGCTGTGAACCCGGATCCTCTGGTCTCAGCCTCCCAAGTACTGGGATTACAGTAAGCATTTTCCACCATGCCCAGCTGAGACTCTGTTTCTGAAATAAAAAATAAGCTGGGTATGGTGGCGCACGCTTGTAATCCCAGTACTTGGGAGGCTGAGACCGGAGGATCCAGGTTCGCGGCCAGCCTCAGCTACTTAGTGAGGCCCTCCGCAACTTCACGAGAGCCGGTTTCAAAATAAGGTATAAAAAATAGGGCCAGGGGTGTAGGACGGAGGTAGAACGCCTCTGGGTTCAATCCCCGGTACCACAAAAAAAAGGGGGGGGGGCTGGGGGTATAGCTCAGATATACACCCCCAGAACCAAAAAAAAAAAAAAAAAACCCAAAACAAACCACAAAATCAAAACTAGCTAACCCCTGTAGCAGGTGAGTATGTTCTTTGGCCTAAACCAAAGGCCAGATGCTGAACTTGGGCGAATATCTGTCGGGGGTGGGGGGTCCGGCTCAGCCCTGGCTTGCCTGAAGTGGGATATGGTGGAGCCCCCTGGCTGCAATGGGTCCCTGAGGAAAGCCTATGCCACAGAGGGCTCCTGGCCCTGACTTACCTACCAATCAATTTCTTGAGCATTCCGGCCACGGCACTGCCCATGCTGAACCGCCCACTGTTGAGGATGTTCATGGCCACCTGCGAGAGAGGGAGTGGGGAGAAAGGCCCAGAGGCTCCGACAGAGGGGAGGAACAGAGCAGTCCTGTCAGGGCATGTTCCCAGAGAGGTTTCTTGAAAACAGAGTCAAGGCCGGGTATAAGCCATTGGGATCATATGCCTGTAATTGTCAGTGCTTGGGAGGCTGAGATGGGAGGATCTCAGGTTCAAGGCTAGCCTCAGCAACTTAGTTCCTCTTTGAAAATTAAAAAAAAAAATAGGGCTGGGGTATAGCTCGGAGGTAGAATATCCCTGGGTTCAATCCCCAGTACAAAAAAAAAAAAAAAAGGCAAAAAGAAAAAAAGCAAAAAGAAGCCTAGGCAAGGGTCCTGACTGTTCTGTGCCAACGCCCAGGCCAATCTATTCATCCTGCTGACTTTTGGGTGAGGAGAAAGGTCCTTACACCCACAAGGAAGGAGGTTCAGCTTCCTACCCCAACCCTAATCTCCTTCCCTCATTCAGGATTTCTGTTTTTTTTTTTTTTTTTTTTTTGCGGTACCGGGGATTGAACGCAGGGGCGTTCTACCTCCGTGCTACGTCCCCGGCCCTATTTTTTATACTTTATTTTGAAACCGGGTTTCACGAAGTTGTGGAGGGCCTCACTAAGTAGAGAGAGAGACAGAGAGAGAGCTGAGGCTGGCCGCGAACCCGGATCCTCTGGTCTCTGCCTCCCAAAGTACTGGGATTACAAGCGTGCGCCACCATGCCCGGCTTCAGGATTTCTATTGTTTTTTTGGTACTGGTGACTGAACCCAGGGGGTTTCTACCTCTGGGCTACACACTCTGACCTTTTTATTTTTTATGTTGAAACAGGGTCTGGCTAAGTTGCTGAGGCTGGTCTTGAACCTGTAATCCTCCTGTCAGTCTCCCAAGTACTGGGATGACAGGCATGTGCCACCACGCCAGCTCTTCTTGTAGGATTGAGCTGCCTCTGGTGTCCATGCTGCTGACCTCCTATCAGATACCCACACCTGGCCACAGGCCAAGCGCAGGCTGGTCTGCTAGAGTGGGGACAGGGCAGGACAGAAAGCCAGAGCGACAGGGCACGTGTGAAAGTGGAGCGCGATCACATGGGGCTTGGCTGGCAACTCACCTTAAAGCCACCCCCAACTTCTCCGAGCACATTTTCCACCGGCACCCTGGTGTTTTCAAAATGTACTTCACAAGCTGAAAAACACCAAATTCAAGAATTTATTAATTAGTGTGTGGTGCTGGGGATTGAACCCTGTGTTGTTCTGCCTCTGAGCTATACCCCCAGACCTTTTTATTTTGATACAGGGTCTTGTTAAGATCTTGAGACTCTCGTTAAATTAATTGCTGAGGCTGGCCTTGACCCTGTGATCCTCCTGTCTCAGCCTCCCAAATACTGTGATGCATGTGCCACCACGCTGGGCTGAAGTTGAAGACTTTAGCTGACAAATGCAAACCACTCTATGCTCAACCTGCAGACATGCAGATCATTCCTTCATTGAGCAATGGAAGGAACGAACAGAAAGACTAAGGCCCTATCTTAGTGGAACTCATACTTTGGTCAAACTGTGAACCGGATGATGTCATGTTTTGGTCAGTGCTGTGGATGAAGTAAAATGTGCCACAGTGACAGAGATGGAGGTTGGAGAGGGAGTGTGATGTTTTCATTAAGGAATAGGCCAGAGTTTCTGAAGGTAATGTTTACTACTGGTTTAAAGGATAGAAAGAGCCGGGTGTGGTGGCGCATACTTGTAATCCTAGTACTTGGGAGGCTGAGACCAGAGGATCTGGGTTTGTGGCCAGCTCTGCAACTTAGTGAGACTCTGTTTCAAAAGAAAGAATAAAAAATAGGCCTGGGGGTGTAGCTCAGAGGTAGAATGCTCCTGGGTTCCATCCCCAATACTGAAAAAAAAAAAAAAGGCTAGAAAGAAGCCCAGTGTGTTGCACGCCTGTCATCTCAGTACAGGAGGATACAGGTTTGAGGCCAGCCTCAGCAACTTAGCGAGACTCTGTTTCAGAAATAAAAAATAAAAAGGATCGTGGTGTAGCTCAGAGGTAGAATGCCCCTGGGTTCGATCCCAAGTACCACAGACACGCGCGCCCACGTGCCAGAGAAAGAACATCCGAGTCAGGTGGTCCAGCATTTCCTAAGTCACTAGGATGGTGGGTTCTTGGTCCCAGTTCTTTCCGTGTGTGTGTGTGTGTGTGTGTGTGTGTGTGATTTACTGGGGACTGGTCCCAGAAGGGTTCTACCACTCAGCTAGACCCCCAGCCTTTTTTAGTGTGTGTGGAATGAAATGACAGGTGTGGGCTTTGTGTACCATTCTTACATTGATTTTGTTAAATTGCTTAATTGAAACCCAAGGAATTTAAATTACATTTTGCTGGGCATGGTGGTGCAGGCTTGTAATTCCAGTACTTGGGAGGCTGAGACAGGAGGATTTCAGGTTCGAGGCCAGCCTCAGCCACTTAGCAAGGCCCTCAGCAACTTAGGGAGATTCTGTTTCCAAGTAATAAATAAAATAGGGCTGGGGATATAGATCGGAGATAGAATGCCCCTGGGTTCAATCCCCAGTACCCCCCCCCACACACAAGCATTTTACCTTGCTACTCAGACAAAGCAGAGGGCTAGGTCCGCTCTCTGTCAGTTACAAGTGTGTGTGCATGCACATACTCACACCTACTTACTGTTGGAGCCCCGGATGCCCAATTTATCTTCGGGTTTCCCATGAGTGACCCCGCCAAAGTCTCTCTCTACTATGAACGCCGTGATTTTGTCTTTTACGGAACCGTCGGCATCAACCACCTCTGTCTTCGCAAACACAGTGAAAACACTGGCCAGTCCTCCATTGGTGATCCAGACCTGAAGAGCAAAAGCAAAGGGCTCTGGAGACGCTCCTCAGCCCCAGCGGTGCCTGGGATGGATGCTCCAGCTGCCCATCAAACTCCAGGCCAGAGACGTCAATGTCTTTGCAGAAGGCAAGACTGCTTGAGGAGCGGATGGGGAGCCAGGTGTGCTGGTGAATGCCTGTCATCCCAGGACTTGGGAGGCTGAGAAAGGAGCATTGCAGGTTCCAGTCTAGGCTCAGCAATGTAGCAAGACCCTGTTTCTAAATAAAAAATAAAATAGGGCTGGGCGTGTAGCTTAGGGCCAGAATAGCCCTGGGTTCAATCCCAGTATCTCTCTCACACACACACACACACACACCCAGAATAGCCCTGGATTCAATCCCAGTAACACACACACACACACACACACACACACACACACACACACCCAGAATAGCCCTGGGTTCAATCCCAGTAACACACACACACACACACGGTTGGGGACTCTACTTCGTCTCCCCAGAGTAAGGATTTTCCCCAAGAGATACAGGTGGCTGCGGCAGCCAATGGAACTAGGATCGCTCAGGCTGCACCCCGGACCTCAACTAGGGAGGTGATCCTGTGACTTCAATTCCAGTACCTAGAAGGCTGAGACAGGAAGATCACAAGTTTGAGGTCAGCCTCAGCAACTTAGTGAGACCCTGCTTTAAACTAAGAAAGAAAAATAGGGAGAGGTTTAAGTATTTTGCAAGGCATACATAGGTGCAATCAACCTAGTGAGACTCTGTTTTAAAATAAAAATAAAATAGGGCTTGGGGTGTAGCTCAGAGTTAGAATGTCCTGAGTTCAATCCCAGCATCACCAAAAAAAAAAAAAAAAAAAAAAAAAAAAAAAAGAGCTGTGTGTGGTGGTCCATGCCTGTCATCCCAGTATTTGAAAGTCTGAAACAGAAGGATTGCAGGTTTGAGGCCAGCCTTTGCAACTTAGCAAGGTCCTCAGCAACTTAGCAAGATCCTCTTTCCTAATAATTAAAAAAAAAATAGGTAGGGCTGGGCATGTTGATGCACACCATGCAATTCTAGTACTTAGAAGGCTAAGACAGGAGGATCGCAGGTTGAAGCCAGCTTTGGGAACGTATTGAGGTCCTGTTTCAAAATAGAAAATTAAATAGGGCTGGGGGTGTAGCTTGGAGGTAGAATGCCACTGGATTTAATCCCCAGTACGTCATTTAAAAAAAAGTGGTTGTGCAGAGGTAGTGAAGGTGCAGGTGGTGACTGAGGCCTGTCAGGGCAGCAGGACATGGCGGTACCTTGGAGCCGTTGAGGATGTAGTGCTTCTTATCTTCACTCAGCGTGGCTCTGGTCCGGATGGACGCAGCATCACTCCCACTGTGGAGACAGAGAGTTGTGGTCAAGGGAGAATAATACCAGGAACGATTAGGAATGGGTTTTAGGAAATGGAAGTTTTTAGTACTTGGAGGCAGGAGTTGGAAAACTGTTTTTTTGGTACTGGAGGTTGAACCCAGGGCATTCTATCTCCGAGCTTCATGCCCAGCCCTTTTTACGGGGTTGATTCTTTTTTTCTTTTTTGCGGTACTGGGGATTGAACCCAGGGGCATTCTACCACCGGGCTATACCCCCAGCCCTATTTTTTTATTCTTTAGTTTGAAACAGGGTCTTACTAAGTTGCGGAGGGCCTCACTAAGTAGCTGAGGCTGGCCACGAACCCGGATCCTCCGGTCTCAGCCTCCCAAATACTGGGATGCTGAGTGTGCTGCAGGTGACATTTTGAGGGGAGGTGCACACCTGGCAGGCTCTGTGAGGCAGAAGGCTGCGATGTGCTCCCCTGACGCGAGTTTGGGCAGGTACTTTGCTTTCTGCTCTTCACTGCCCACCAAGATGATCCCCTAAAAGAAACACACAGACTGATTTCAGCTCCAGGGAGAAGAGAGTGGCAGCCAGGTGCGGTGGCACACGCCTGTCATCCCAGTACTCAGGAGGCTGAGATAGGAGGATCGTAGATTAGAGGTCAGCCTCAGCAACATAGTGAGACTCTCAGCAACCTGTTGATACTGTTTCAAAACCAAAAATAAAAAGGGCTGGGTATAACTTGGAGGTAGGATGGCCCTGGGTTCAATCCCCAGCAAAACATACACACATACAGACACACACACACAGACACACACACACGAGAGTGGGTAGTATGCCATACCTAGCACATTCTTCCTTTTCTGAAAACAATATTTACTTCTTGCAAGAGGTGACAACAAGAGTGCAGAGCTGGTGGCCTCAGATTGAACATGGGGAGCCAGGTTGCTGAGGGGAGCCCCCTGTCACACCCCCCCAGGTTGGTGGCTGCACTAGTGGCAGAGCTTTTGAACCAGAGTGTGGGATTTTCATTCATACTCTTCATTTTTTTTTTTTGCAGTACTGGAGATTGAATCCAGGGGTGTTCTTTCTCCAAGCTGCACCCCAGCCCTTTTCATTGTTTGTTTTGAAACAGGGTCTAGCTGGGTTGATGAGAATCTCACTAAGTTGCAGAGGCTGGTCTGTAACCTGTGATCTTCCTGTCTCAGCATCCTGAGAAGTGGGAGTGTAGGTGTGCACCACTGTGCCCAGCTACGCCCATTTGCTTTTCACAAAACCTCCTGCCTCCTCTAGAAAGCCGCAGCCTCCTGCCTCCTCTAGAAAGCCCCACACATGTGACCTTGAGGCCGATAGCCTGGTGTGCTGCCAGGGTCACGGTGATGGACGCGTCCAGGCTGATGATCTCCCCTAGCCGAGCGTACATGGTGTTGGAGAGACCCAGGCCACCTAGGAGAGATGGAGCAGCATTAGCCACAGTCCAGCAACACCATGAAGGTAAATGGTTTCACTGTGCCCCTTCCTCATTATAAAGACACAAACAGATCACCCCGAAAAAAAATCACAAGGTGGGCATGGTGGTGCATGCTTGTCATCCCAGTACTTTTGAGGCTGAGACTGGAGGATCACAGATTCAAGGCCAGCCTCAGCAACTTAGTGAGATCCTGTTTTAAAATAAAAAGTAAAATAGGGCCGGAGAGTGTAGCTTTGAAGATGATGCCCCTGAGTGGTTCAATTCCCAGCAGCACACCAAAAAAAAAATATATATATGTAAAAATTAAAAAAAGGCTGGGCATATATGTCTGAGGTAGCAATGTCCCTGGGTTCAATTCCCAGAACCATATAAACAAAACCAAAAAAACCCCCAAAAAGATAAAAACAAAAAATCTTACAAGTTGGGTGTGGTGCCACGTGCCTATAATTTCGTTGTTTGGGAGGCTGAGAAGGGAGGATTGCAGGTTTGAGGCGAGCCTCGAGCCTGGTAATAACCATCTTTTGACAGCTTGAAACACTTCCAGAAACCCTTCTGGAAATACTCGACCTGATTTGAACATACCCAGAATGACATAGCAGTATTTGGACGTAGCATTATGTGAACTGTTCCTTTCATCAATTCTTAATTTTCCCCTTCCCTAAATTGTGGAACCAGCTGGGTACTGTATCCTTGACTTACCATACTCTTCTGGAACCTGCATTCCAAACAGGCCCAGGCTTTTCAATTTCTCCAAAGTATCCTCTGGGATTTTTCCCTCCCGGTCAATTTTTCGAGAGTCCACTGACAACAGAAAATATCTTGATTAGACAAAATATAAGTAGGCTATTTTCATAGAAATAAAAGTACACATATCGGGGTGCAATGGCAGGCAGCCAGCCTCAGCTACTTAGTGAGACTCTCTGTTTCAATATAAAATATAAAATAGGACTGAGGTTGTACCTCGGAGGTAGAATGCTCGAGTTCAATCCCATTTGTTGATAATACCTAGAAGTATAATAATTTTTTTGAAAATTTTTTTCACAATGATGTGAAATTTCAGTTTTTTTTTCTGTTTGTTTTTGGGTTTTTTGTGTGCTGGGAATTTAACCCAGGGTTGTTCTATCTCCAAGCTACACCCAGCCCTTTTCATTTTGAAACAGGGTCTTGCTAAGTCACCAAAGGTCTTCATAAGTTGCTGAGGCTGGCCTTGAACCTGTAATTTTCCTGTCTCAGGCTCTCAGGTACTGAGATTACAAGCGTGTGCCACCACACCCGGTTAGAAAACTAAATTTTCTAATAACACCATTGTGCTGGTTGCAGGGGCAACTGCCTAGAGTGTCTACACTCAGAATGCTGAAGTAGGCAGATCACTGGAGCTCAGAGTTTGAGGCTAGCCTGGGCAATACAGTAAGATGCTACTTCTAATTCAACAAATACTTAAATTATCTGGGTGTGGTGGTGCACGACTGTCATCCCCAGTACTTGGGAAGCCAAGACAGTAGGACTGCAGGTTCAAGGCCAGCCTTGGCAATTTATTGAGGGGAGGGCCTCAGCAACTTAGTGGGACTCTGTTCATGTATTTATTTAAATTTATTTTTGTGGTACTGGTGATGAAACCCAGGAGACTTTTACCTCCATGCTACATTCCCAGTCCTATTTTTTATTTTTATTTGGAAACAGGGTCTCTCTAAGTTCTGGAGGGCCTCACTAAGTTGCTGAGGCTGATTTTGAACCTGTTATCCTCCTGTCACAGTCTCCTGGGTACTGGGATAACAGGTTTGCGCCACCATGCCCAGCTGTGGGACCCTGTTTAAAAATAAAATAAAATAGTGCTAGGTGTCTACTCTAGTGGTAGAATATCCTTGGGTTAAGTTCCCAGTAGCCTCCCCACACACAAAGTATAAAAAATAGATCAATGTGCTGGGTGTGGTGGTGCATGCTTGCTAATACCAGTACTTGGGAGGCTGAGACAGGAGGATTGCAGGTTTGTGACCAGCCTCAGCAACTTAGTGGGACTGTTTCCAAATAAAACATAAAATAAGTCTGGCGGTGTAGCCCAGAGGTAGGAGGCCCATGGGTTTCATCCCTAGTACCACACACACACACACACACACACACACACACACGAACAACAAAAAAGCCAACAAACAAAAAAACCAATGCAATCACCCTTATAATAGAAATGAGCAATGATAAAGGAAGCCACACATACCTTCTTCTGTGAAGAATTTTTCCACGGGTCCCAAAAACTGATTGATTTCATTAAGTTCATCTTGGCTAACCTCTGGAAATGGGAAAACTCCTTTCTAAAAAGAATAAACATTTACAGAAAATTAAATCTTAAGAAGCAATTTTTCATTTTGGTAATGTCACCAGAGAGGGTTTGAAGAGGTTCCTTCAAGGGAGCTATGAAACGTCCACTTAGCAGGGTGGGTTTGTGACCTTGACTACCGAGCAGAATTCCAGGACGTATCATAGCAAGACCCAAGCCAGGTGTGGTGGCGCATGTCTGTAATCCAGTACTTGGGAGACTGAGACAGAAGGATTGCAGATTCAAGGCCAGCCAGCCTCAGCAATTTAATGAAACCCTCAGCAACCTAGCAAGACCCTATTTCAACACCAAAAATGTAAAAAAAGGGCTGGGAGTGTAGCTTGGAGGTAGAATGCCTCTGGGTTACACCCCAAAGGCAGAATGGAGACACACCCAAGGTAGAGCTCTCTGGTTAGACACAAGATCTTCCTGGGAAGAAATGTGCAGTTCTCAGGTATGCTGCTTTGAAAACCAAAACCCATGACAATGTCAATCATTTGAATTTGGGGATTCAGAATGTTTCTTTTTGGTTGAGCAGTCTAGCCATGAATCACTTGCTTGCAGTTTGATAAAGTCATTTTTTTGTGTAGGTGTGAGGTACTAGGCATTGAACCTAGGCATATTCTACCTGAGCTACACCTCAAGTCCTATTTTATTTTTTATTTGGTAGCAGGGTCTTGCTAAGTTGCTGAGTGCCTCCCTAAGTTGTTGAGGCTGCCTGTGAACCCATGATCCTCCTGTCTCAGTATCCCTAATATTGAGATAACAGGCATGCATCACCACATGTGGCTCTGTTTAAGACTTTGTATCTGGTGACATTTCATTGTTTTTGTTCTAGTTGAGGTTTTATAAGCATATACTTGAGACTTTGTTTATCTAAAGAGTTGAGTATAGCCATGCATGCCCCTGGGTTCAACCCCCAGTACCAAAACAAACAAATGAATGAATAATTTTTTGTGTGTGTGGTGTTGGGGACTGAACCCAGGTGCATTTTACCTGAGTCACACCCGTACCCCTACTTTATTTTTTATTTGGAAACAGGGTCTTGCTAAGTTGATGCAAGTCTCACTGAGTTGCTGAGGCTGGTTCCAAATCTGTGATCCTCCTGTCTCAGCTTCCCAAGTACTGGAAATACAGGCTTGTGCCATCACTTCCAGCTAATGAGTAAGTAAATTTAAATAAATAAATAAATGAATAAGTGGTTGGGGGTGTACTTCAGTGACGGAATGGCCCTGGGTTCAATCTCCACTATCAAAGTAAATAAATGAATGAAGGAATAAATGCTGTCACTGAGGAGAGCACACTGTGGTCACCAGGCCTGACCCTGAGTCTCGCCGTTCTTCCTGCCACTGACATCCGCTCCTTGTGCTGACTGTGCGAGGGATTATGGGACAAGGGCTCAGCCATTCCTGGGATGTGGGACCTGGGTAACTGGTGAGGCCTGTCTCAGCACCTGTTTCTCTTCTATTACACACTGATCCTGTTCCTCAGAAGAGCCAGGATGCTCAAAACAGGTCATGTGTACCAGGAAGTGAGATAACTCATTTGCATCAGATTGTATCTCTTCTTTTTTTTTGTCCTATGCATTGAACCCAGGGGCATTTTTTTATTTGAACTCTACCCCCAGCCATACATTTTTTATTTATTTTGAAACAGGGTCTCAGTAAGTTGCGGAGGGCCTCACGAGGTTTCTGAGGCTGGCTTTGAACTTGCAATCCTCCTATCTCAGCCTCCCAGGTACTGGGATTACAGGCATGGGAGTTCACTTTCAAGGCACAGTGTTCATAGTTAAGGAGAGGTAACTGGTTTTTGTTTTCATCCTCCCAGTGTCGGGTATCAAACCCAAGGCAAGAGCTCTATGGGTGAGCCACACCCCTGCCCGCAGTTTTCAAACTTACATGGCAGCAGAACCTGTTGTTTGAATACACCTAGTGAAGAAGCCAAATATGCAAAACAGAAAAACACCAAGGAGCTCTGACTGAGGCTGCCCATGGGGGAAAAAATGTAACTGAACTCCCACTCCACCCTGCAGCTTTCTCACGGACATCCCACGGGCATTGTGGTGACCACTGGCCTTGGTGACCTGGAAGGTCTCTCCCTGTTCTGAGACAGTCAGTGTCACTGTCCTGTTCCTCTGGACACCCAAGAAAGCTGTAGAGATGATGCTGGTCTGCCCCAGGGAAATTGAGTCAAGGGAAAAGGTTCCTAAAACCGGTCAGATTCTAAAGAGGCCCCGAAGGTACTGAAAACATGAACTCTGAGAATAAGAGGAATTCATTGACTCAGGAAACTGGGCTGACTAAGGGGAACCACAGAGTCTCCATTACCTTTCATAAAGAAGGATGGTGGACTGAGACAGGAGGATTGCAGCTTCAAGGTAAACCTTACCAACTTGGCCTTCAAGTACTGGGATTACAGGCTTGTGTCACCATGCGCAGCACTAGCTCCATTTTCAGTTTGAAAGAAGTGCAGTTCAAAGATAAAGAGCAAAGAGGAAATTCAAGCCTTCTGACTCCAACAGGATGACAAGTGCTCCATAGGCAGGCTGCTGCTATGGGCTGGGTTCTGGGATCTCTGGAGGAGGTGGTTTGGGACAGGAACCAAGTTTCTGAGAAACCTCAAGGTCAGGATAGAGCGCTAGCTAGGGCTTAGCTGTAGAAAGAAGCTGAGGTGCAGCTGGAAGGTGCCAGAAGAGCGGCACGCATTGAACTTTGTTTAGGAATCAGAGAGGAAGCCCACACATTTTCCGGGCCGAACAGCCGGACAAAGGGTGGCTTGGAAGGCTACACTTGGATAGCGGCTCCGGTTCCAATGGAACTGGTTGATCTGAAATGTTAAGATGTCTCGCCTCTCGGGCGTGTTTGAGAGTCAGGTTTGAGGGCTCAGTTAAAGCTAGACCCCACTTTGTGTGTGTGTGTGCGTGTGTGTGTGTGTTACCAGTGATTGAACCCAGGAGTGTTCTGCCTCTGAGCTGCCTCTAGCCCTATTTCATTTTTTTCTGGTATTGGGGATCGAACCCTGGGACATCCTACCTAGGAGCCATACCCTCGGACCTTTTTTATTTAGAAACAGGGTCTCGGTAAGTTGCGGACAGTGTCGATAAATTGCTGAGGCTTGCCTCAAACCTGCGATCCTCGTGTCTCAGCCTCCCAAGTCTTGAGATTACAGGTGTGTGCCAGCACGCCGGCTTCGAGCACACTTCTTGTCTGGTTAGGAAAGAAAGGCGGGAGCTAGAGAGCAAGGGTAGCCTGGGCTCGCCTTACCGCATCGATCTTGCCCAGGAAGAGCTCCTTGGCGAAAGCTCGGATCGGCGGACTGGTGCGCAGCGTGCGCCGGCTCGCGGTGAGGGACACCAGAGCCCGGCAGGCTCGCGCCGCCGCCGCCCGACGCAGGAAGAGCACACAGCCGCTCATGCCGTCCGCCTTCTCTGCAGCACCGAAGCCACCCCCGGCTTAGCGCACACAGATGACGTCACTGCCCGGCGCCGGCGTGAGGGCGCCAATGCGGTTTCGTAGCCACGCCCCCTGCAGGCTCCAGAGATTCCTGGCGAGGTGGCTTGACTGCCCGGTTGCTCTGCGCTTGCGTAGCCACGGGCCTATGTAGGTACGGAGGGGCGGGGCCTCGCTGCCTTAGCGGCCGGCTCTACCGCATTTACATAGCCACGCCTCGTTTGGGTGGGGCCCCACCGGCTTGCCGGCCGGGCTCCACTGCGCTTGCGTGGTCACGCCCCGTGCAGGGATGTTTTTCTAGGGATGCTTCCCACGTGCCCCCTGCCCCGAGGGGTGGATGTTGTGTGTCCACAGTGAGTATCCTAGTCCTCAGGGCCCACCTGGGGAAATGCCATGGATTGGGGACACCTGGGAGCCATGTGTATGGTGAGGACCAGGGTTCCTTCTCCCTGTGACCCACCCGTGGAGATTACACGGCTTTTGGACACCTCAGGGCTGTGTCTACAGTGAAAACCAGTTTCCTTCTCAGTACCTATCTGAGGAGATGCTGCTGTGGCTGTGGATTGACTGAGGTCCATGTGAGGAAAAGATGAGGGAGCATGTTCACGGCTGTGAGTGATGAGGAGAAAGCACTGCCACATTCTTTACATTCTCAGGTATTATTTTAATAGGGCTTAACTTTTTTTGTGTGGTACCGGGGATTGAACCCAGGGGCGTTCTACCTCCGAGCTACACCCCCGGCCCTATTTTTTATCCTTTATTTTGAAACAGGGTCTCACCAAGTTGCGGAGTGCCTCACTTAGTAGTTGAGACTGGCGGCAAACCTGCAATCCTCCCGTTTCAGCCTTCCAATTACTGGGATTACAAGCGTGTGCCACCACACCCGGCTCAGTGCTTACTTTTATTTATGCTCCAATGGCTCATTTTTTCGTACAGTTAAAGATCTTAAAAATTATTGGGAACTTGATATATTAAAACTCAGAGCATCTGGGTGCAGTTGTGTATGCATGTTCTCCCAGCTATTTGGGTAGCTGAAGTTTTGCAAGTTCAAGGCCAGCCTGGGGGACTTACTGAAACCCTGTCTCAAATGAAAATAAAGGCCCGGCGTGGTGGCGCACGTTTGTAATCCCAGTACTTGGGAGGCGGAAACCGGAGGATCCGGATTCACGGCCAGCCTCAGCTACTTAGTGAAGCCCTCCGCAACTTCGTGAGACCCGGTTTCATAATAAAGGATAAAAAATAGGGCTGGGGGTGTAGCTCGGAGGTAGAACGCCCCTGGATTCAATCCCCAGTACCGCCAAAAAAAAAAAAAAAAAGAAAAGAAAAGAAAAGAAAAAGAAGGCTGGGAATGTAGTTCAGTGGTAGAGTGCCCCTGAGTTCAATCCCCAGTACAACAGAAACAAACAGTTCTATTATGTTATTGCAAGTTTCATAGAAGAAACCAGATGAGACTGCACCTTGCTGGGTGAATCTGCACACAGTGGGGGCATGCTGTCTGGCAATTCTTCTTTTTTTTTTTCAGTACTGGGGATGGAACCCAGGGGCATTCTGCCTCCAAACTAAACCCACAACCCTATTTTTTATTCTCTCTCTCTCTCTCTCTCTCTCTCTCTCTATATATATATATATATATTTTTTTTTTTTTTTGCGGTACCAGGGATTGAACCCAGGGGCGTTCTACCTCTGTGCTACACCCCCGGCCCTATTATTTTATACTTTGATACCGGGTCTCACGAAGTTGCGGAGGGCCTCACTAGGTAGAGAGAGAGAGAGACAGGGAGAGAGAGAGAGAGCTGAGGCTGGCCACGAACCCGGATCCTCCGGTCTCTGCCTCCCAAAGTACTGGGATTACAAGTGTGCGCCACCACGCCTGGTTTCTTTATATTTTTTTAAACAGGGTCTCACTAAGTTGCGGAGGACCTCACTAAGTAGCCGAGGCTGGCTGCGAACCTGGATTCTCTGGTCTCAGCCTCCCAAGTACTGGGATTACAGGCATGCACCACCACGCCCTGCTTGTCTGGCAATTCTGACAGGCCACTACGCCTAGTTCCCTGTGCTTTTCTTGCAAGGTTGCCACAGGCACAGCAATTGACCTTCTGGAGACTTCCCGAGACATGGGGGTGATGGTGATGTGTTCTCCGTCTGCTGGTAGAGCCAAGTGAGGGTATCAGGCACCACCTCCCACTCCTGTTCCTGTTCTTACAGCCATCTTCTGTCTTCCAGCCACTGCAGAGAGGGTCGCAGCCTGACTTTTCAAAGCAAGTGTGAGCCCCTTTAGGTGGCTGGGAATTGCAGGGTAATTCACCACCCAAGTTTTGAGGGTCTCAGACCCTGCACAAGACCCTGTTTAAAAATAAAAAGTAAAAACGGCAGGGGGTGTGGCCAGAAGGTAGAGTGCCCCTGGGTTAAATCCCCAATACCAAGAAAAAAAAAAAAAGCAGCTGCTCCTTGGTGCAGCACTTGCCTAGAGTGTGTGGCCCTGGGATTGATCCTCAGTTCTGCAAAGACAAAGAAAATGCAAACTTTGCCTGTGGGGAGGGATGAGATAGGAAGGAGGGGCTGGTGACAGAGCTCCCCCACCCTGCAGGCCTGCAGCCAGCTTGGCCACGTGCAGGCTCCTCCTTCCCTGCTCCAGCTCTGTGGCTCCCGTGCTCCAGGCACGTCTCAGGCATCTGGGGGACAGCCACAGGTATAGACGGCTCCTGGGGACCTGGCCTCGCAAATGGCCTGTTGATTGCCCCCCCCCCCCCCCCCGCCACGGGATGCGCACAGCAGGGACTCTGCACCAGCTCGGGCATGGTCTGCCTCCACATCGGTAAGCGCCATCGCGCCCCCTCATCGCGGGTACCCCCCAAAGTTTGCTTTACTGGGGAGGGAGTGGAGAGCCGGGGTATTACAATTTTGAACCACCACGCCCAGCTACGGTTTAAAACCTTTTATTTTTTCCAATTGTCGGAGGAATGACCATGTATTATAATGTTCACCATGTTTTTCGTTCACCAGGTTTCTCTCTTACATTCTTTCCAAGTGAGGGACTGGGCCTTCAAATATGCCTGATGCTTTCTGTATTATGAAATGATTTCTTGGCAGAGCATTATTCCCTGTTACCCTTTGTTCAAATGCCATGTTTTGGGGGGTAGGGTGCTGGGGATTTGGCACAGGAATATCCTGTGTCCGAGCTATATCCCCAGCACCCTCCTTTTTCTTTTTTTAGTTCTCACTTTTGAAATTTGGTCTCAATGATTGTAGGAGATCTCTCTAAGACGCTTATGTTGGCCTTGAATCTCTGATCTTCCTTTTTTATCCTCCCAAGTACTGGGATTACAGGGGTGGGCCACTACGCCCAGTTCCCTCTGCTTTCCTTGCAACTTTGCCACAGGCACAGCAATTGACCTTCTGGACACATCTCTGAGATATGTGGGTCATGGTGAAGTTTTGTCCATCTGCTGGTAGAGCCAAGTGAGGGTATCAGGCACCACCTCTCACTCCTGTTCCTGCTCTTACAGCCATCTTCTGTCTTCCAGCCATGGCAGAGAGGGTCGCTGCCTGACTTTTCAAAGCAAGTGCGAGCGAGCCCCTTTAGGTGGCTGGGGATTGCAGGATAATTCGCCACCCAAGTTTTGAGGGTCTCAGGCCCTGCACAAGACCCTGTTTCAAAATTAAAATTAAAAACTGCAGGGGGTGTTGCCAGAAGGAAGAGTGCCCCTGGGTTAAATCCCCAGAACCAAGAAAAAAAACCCTGCCACTCTGTGGTGCAGCACTTGCCTGGA